>CAIGRK010064381.1:0-10329 GCA_903798315.1 Fraxinus greggii
TATCTCCTAGAGCATTAAGAAGGCAAACTACCTTCTGATCGTTAGAGATCTTCTCCCCACAGTTTGTTAAGTCTTGTGTGATCCTATTGAATCTATCCATATTCTCTTCAGTGTCAAGGCTAGGATCAAACTTAAAGCTAAAGAAGAATCTCCAGAGAAAACATTTGTATGGTAGGGTCTTGTTGAGGTACTGTTTTTCTAAGGCAGCCCAAAGTTCTCCAGTAGTTCTGGTTTCTCCTACTTTCCTAATCACAGAATCAGATAAGTGCAGAAACATAGTACTCCAGGCCAGTTCATCTTGTTCAGTTTTCCTATCTTCGGATAGGGTTTCTGGCCAAGATTCATCAATGGCCTTTGCACACTTAAACTATAACATAAGAGCTTTATGTTTTTGGAGCCAGAGACTAAAGTCTCCTTTACTATCACAAACTTGGACATCTACCTTAGAAGTCANTAAGGTCTTGTTGAGGTACTGTTTTTCTAAGGCAGCCCAAAGTTCTCCAGCATTTTTGGTTTCTCCTACTTTCCTAATCACATAATCAGATAAGTGCAGAAACATAGTACTCCAGGCCAGTTCATCTTGTTCAGTTTTCCTATCTTCGGATAGGGTTTCTGGCCAAGATTCATCAATGGCCTTTGCACACTTAAACTATAACATAAGAGCTTTATGTTTTTGGAGCCAGAGACTAAAGTCTCCTTTACTATCACAAACTTGGACATCTACCTTAGAAGTCATGATGTGTGCTAGTGTATACTGTATACAAGTATGATATAACCAAATATATATCGCAGTAGACAAAATCAGGTATACCAATTTTACAAGACATATATATGAAAGAATGACTAACAGATCAATCAGTAGAATGAGAGTGGTTATACAAGTATGCTCACACATAGTAAGCTGCAGGAAGTTAAGAACATGTACCTCCAGCGAAGAACAATTTCAAAAAAACAATAATGTCAACCCCTAAACAGACCAATTCAAATATCAGCATAGATTGGTATATTTTAGAATCTACACAGCTGCTGAAAACATTTCTAAAGAAAAAATTTTTGAAAGAAAAGAGTTTCTTAAATTGAAGCCCTAGTCCCCTCAGATTCTAGGGTTCTCTTAGGGACCCTAGACAAATGTAGAGTTAGGGAAATTCACAGAAACCCTAGGTTTCAAAAACGTGATTTACCAAAACCCTTAACAAAATTTGCAGTTATATATGAAAGTGAATCAAAGACAAGAAAAAAAAAAACAGCAACACGAGTTCAAAGAAACCCCAAAAAAATTTTCAAAACAGAAAAAAGGCTCAAGATCAGATCTACGCAGATCTAAAAAAAATTCTTCAAAAAGCAGAAAAACAAATCAAAATCGAATCAAGCTATCACACAGCTCTGATATCACTGTTGGTCCCAAAATAGTTTGTTGTTTGATTTGTAAACGAAAATACCGAAACAAACATCAAAAATAACAAGATGAACACAAGATTTTTTGGCCCAAAGGCCCCGAGGTTCGACGACCGCTATCTATCGCCTAATCCCCGTTGAGTATCCATAAGGAATACGCTCAAATCCACTAAGAACGCCCAAAAATAGGCAAAAGTCAAGTTACAATACACAACCCTTAAAACAACAGTAAAACTCTCAAGATCTTCCACAACACTCAAGAACTCACACAAGAATCAATCTACTCTCCTATCTCACAAAATCACACAAGAAATTGGAGATCGATTACAGAGAGAAAAAATGTAAGAATGTAGAAGCTGCTCTACCCTAAAAAGAAAAGCGTTTTTTAACCCTAAAAATGAGGTATTTTTCCTTTTATATGAGAGAAGACCAGTTGGTCCGTTTAGGTTGGGCCAACTATAATTA
Source organism: Fraxinus greggii (assembly GCA_903798315.1). Classification (NCBI taxonomy): domain Eukaryota; kingdom Viridiplantae; phylum Streptophyta; class Magnoliopsida; order Lamiales; family Oleaceae; genus Fraxinus; species Fraxinus greggii. Next base: position 1,861 of record CAIGRK010064381.1, read on the forward strand.
ACAGTTATTGGGCCTCCAAAAATCAGCAAACATCTTCAACACATACACACATGTATATTAAGAGATACACACCGAGGGGAGAGGGCAGAAGAAAAACACACAGAAGAAAATAAAATAGAAAAGACGGCGGCTGTAGCTGAAGCAGAGAAGAAAAGAAAGAGAAAAGAAAAGAAAAAGAAAGAGGAGAGAAACCAAACGGCCGCAGAAGAGAAGGAAAGAAGAAAAAAAGAAAAGAGAGAAGAAAAGAAAAGAAGAAATGCAAATATCAGAAATTTTCACGTTTCGTCAATTTTTTATGATATCTTTTCACTTTTACTGTTTTTATTTTACAATATGAATAACTAATTTTTATATTAGGGAAACAATGTAGTCGACTTGTGATCATTTATTTTTTTATTCAAAATTTCTGTAATTTATTTATTTATGAGTTGGTTTTATTATGAGCTTAATACTTTAAATTACCTGATCAATAATTTGATGATTATGTGAGTCTCTTACAAATCGAGAGGTGAGTTTGAGATTTAGACCATATAATAAAATCTGGTAAATTAGTATAACGTGTAGAGATATATATACTAATTATTGCGATCATAATATGAATTCTTAGAACTAGTGATTCGTTTAATTAAAGTTGATTCACATAGATATATGCAATTTAATGAGTTATATAGGCTCAATAAGAACTCGAGAGAGGTAAATTGAATACAATAGAAGAATTCGATCGAACACTACATTAGGTTATGAATCTTGAATTAAGAATAAATGTGATCAATAAATGAAATTATTACACCCTAATATTCATTACATATTTGTTCCTTCAATTATCCGTTGTTTGCAATCTTTTTATATTTTCAATTAGTTAAAAGTAATTACAAAAAATAATCATAACCATCATAATTATTTACTTGCTTTCATCAAATAGAAGTTAGAAAAATTAGATCGAGTCCTAAAGTATAGTTTTCGTGAGAATTATATCTGGACTCAAAGGTCTACTATACTGTTTGTTACGATATCGTACACTTGCGATATAAAAAATGCAACAAATTTTTGGACTTCTACATGTATTCTACCTTGACACTAATTCGGACTTCTACCTGTATTCTTGTATTATTATTTTCGTTCCATTTTTTTATTTTAATTTTTCTTTATCTTTTTCGGGATATATAAAAGAACAAAAATTGCAGGATAAAAAATGACTGTGCTTGATTTCAAAAAAATGCTTATGTGTGACTTTATCATGAGACAATAACAATTGGCAGCTCAAGAAATTGATGAGGGAGATATGCTTGTGGGAGATTTCATTATAGGACAACGACTACGAGATATAAAACCAAAATGTGACCTTGATGAAACTGTCCTGGGTGGCTTACCCGTTGCATTATTTCTCTCACCACAATTTGATGTGAGTGATTTTCTTATGAGATTATTTCTTTCACCAATTATTAATTAATATCAATTAAGGGAATCAAATCCATCAGGCTTCCAACAAATACAACAAGAGGAGGAGACTTTCCACGAAAATGTCATTGTTTCTTTGCCAAAAGTTTTGGATACAAATGTTGAACTCAAGAAAGTTTTAATTAAAGAAGAAAAGCATGAAAAGATCAAAAAAAATAATTATAACGGGCGAAAAGAATCAGTACCATTCAAATAAGAGGAAATTAGTAGGCAATCCATCAACATTCTCGTTTGGTAAAAAATGGAGTTTGTGATTAAACCTTACGAGGAGATTGAGGTGTACATTGTTGAGTTCAAAACGAATGACGAGAGGAAGTCATACTACTTGGAGAAGGACAAAACTAAAATTTGGAAGAAAGTTGCAATATGGATCAAAGTCAAATTAAGCAAGCTAAGCAAGACCTCCAAAGCCATATTCAAAGTGCCATGATACACTTGTGCAAAAATCGAGCTACAGACTATAAACAAGCGCTTGTTAGGGGGCAACACAATACCTCTATCCCTTTAATTTATACTGCTTTTTAGATTTAGAATAATTTAAATTAATTTTTTTTATCATTTCATTTTAGGGACTCATCATCCATACCATGTTCCTCCTTATGTCTTCAATATGTTAATTGGTTTATTAGATGTTAGAGTTGAGTAACACTTGTTCCAATTGTTTGATCTTAATATTTTATTTGATTTTTCAGAAAATGACGTCGCGGAATATTTAAACAAACATTGACCAACGAGCCAACATGAGTAATATAAAAGTTAGCCATTGAATTACAAGCCATATCAGGGGAGTCTTTTCTTCACTTTCTTCCCCTTCCCTTTATATGCGGATTTATGATTAAAGAATTTGAGGACAATGCCTATTTTAAATTTGGGGGTAGAAAACATGAGTTTTCATTTTTTATGTATTTTTATTTGTTTTTATTGTTTTAGTAAAAAAAATTGTGTAATTGTGCGAGTTAGTTGGTCGGCTGGCAATGACGAATATATTGATTCGTTAAATAATATATATATGAATGGTGAATAAGTTGCGTGCTTAGATTAATTTTTGCTTTTGATATATATGAAGCACATGAATTAAGTTCAGTATGGTGTAGGAATGAGTTGATTTCATAATTGAATAAGTTGAAATAGTGGACCATACATGTTAAATCCAAAACTACTAAATTTTACATTCTTTGACCAAATTTAGAATAGTTTGGGGGGATTTTACTATTGTAGGAAGATGTTGAGATAAATAGAAATTCTATGTGTAAAATTAAAAATCTAGTGTGGATTAACTAAGGTCAATAGGATGTAATTGGGTGAAAATCTCAAGTTAGAGATCGTTTTACTTGAATTGGTGTTAAATGAGGGATATTGCATTAGTCAAGGCATTAAAATGTTTTATTAGAAAATTTCTCTTTACAGCCTTTATGACTCGAGCAAATAAGTCTATAAGGGGTCTTTAAAACCTGTTTCCCTATGGTTATCTGATTCAATAGTCATCGATCGAAAGTTTGTTACATGGGTCATTTAGAAAGTTTAAGGGAGAGAATACTTCAAATAAAGAAAAAATTATTTATATAAAAAAAATTGAAAAAAGAAAAAAAAGCTAGTGCATAAAACAAAAGACTCACCAAATGTCTTTGTTAAGTTTTAAACACTTATTTAAGAAAATTTGACTTTTGAAAATAGATCGTTAGTCTAGTTAAGTTCTAGAGATTGAAGCAATAAAACATAATGGAGAAACCTTGTTGATTGAAATGTTGAATTACAATTGGTAAACTTTTGCCAAACTAGAGAGGCGAGGATTGTAAAAAAATCCAACATTTGTTCACACACTGGAAAAGAGTGAAAAGAATAAGTTTGTGGGTATGTGAATCTTACAAGTGATAAAAGAACATATTTGACTATTGAGGATTTGGAATTGAAACAACTTATGAATTCATAATATTATGCTTAATTCTTCACACACACGTCGATTTTACAATGGAAAATGATTTTAATTTTTGTATTGTGATTTTGAAGCTGTGCATAAATTTGTTATTATGATTTCAATTCTGATTATTATGATTTCAATCCAAAAAAAAAAAAAAACTAGGTTAGCTAGCTAAATCTTGTTGATTTACTAGATTGACTGGCCACCAGTTAGGTAATTAACATTGCTTATTTATGTGTATATGTTTTAGTTTTGTTTGAGGACAAATAAATATTCAAGTTTGGGGGTATGATAAGTGTAGTTTCTACACTTATTCGAGACTCTAAATTATGATATTTTTTTGTTTTTTGGATAAAATTCTACTTAATTTATGTTATATTGTATTTTGTAAGTAAAAATTATGTTTGATGAAGAATTTAAGAAAAGAACGCAAAAGTGGCAAAAAGAATGGCAAAATTCAAGGATGAAACTTTGGAGAGAAATATTACATTAAATGAGTTCGAATTAAATGGGTCTCAATAGATTTGTATTGAAAATTTTAATCGGAGGCCCAAATTAAACATACACACACATACATATTAAGAGATACATACGAAGGGGAGAGGGCAGGAGAAAAACACACAAAAGAAAATAAAAGGGAAAAGACGACGGTTGTAGCTGAAGTAGAAAAGAAAGAAAGAGAAAAGAAAGGAAGAAGAAAGAGGAGAAAGAGAAAAAAGGCCGCAACAGATAAAGAAAGAAGAAAAAAGAAAAGAAAAGAAGAAAGACAATCAGAAATTTTCACGTTTCGTCAATTTTTTGTAATATCTTTCCATATTTGCGTGTTTTTATTTTTATAATATGAATAACTAATTTTTATATTAGGGAAAACAATATAGTCGACTTATGATCCTTTATTTTTTTATTCAAGATTTCGGTAACTAATTTATTTATGTGTTGTTTTATTATGAATTTAATGCATTAAATTATCTGATCAATAATTTGATGATTATGTGAGTTTTTTACGAATCGAGAGGTGAATTTGAGGTTTAGACCATATAATAAAATTTGGTAAATTAGTATAACGTGTAGAGATACCTATATTAATTATTGCGATCATAATATGAATTCTTAGAACTAGTGTTTCGTTTAACTAAAATTGATTCATATAGAGATATGTAATTTAATTAGTTAAAAGGCTCAATGAGAACTCGAAAGGGGTAAATTGAATACAATAGAAGAATTCGATCGAACATTGTATTATGTTATAAATCTTGAATTAAGAATAAATGTGATCAATAGATGAAATTGTTATGTCATAATATTCATAACATATTTATTTCTTCAACTATCTGTTGTTTCCAATTTTTTTATATTTTCAATTAGTTAAAAGTAATTAGGAAAAATAATTATAACCATAATAATTATTTACTTGCTTTTAGCAAATATAAATTAGAAAAATTAGATCAAGTCCTAAAGTATAATATTCGTGAGTACAATATCCGGAATCAAATGTCCGATATACTGTTTGTTACGATATCGTGCACTTGCGATATAAAAAATGCAACAATTATTTATATTGTATATGCTTCAAGTGGAATTATTACACTTTTATGTGCTGGTAATCATATATGATCATTTGCAAGTTTCTACATGAAATGATCTTTAAAACTAGGGATACTTCGATTGTACACTTCAAGAATCAATAATTAAAGATATTGTGTAGGGGACTTTCAATATGGACGATAGAACGAATACAAGGATGAAAAATAGTATGGGAAGTCTCGATAAGGTCGATCGGATTTGGGATTAATATATGCGATAGAATCTATTAACAGCATCCAAAGATTAAACATGACTCCTAGAGAGTTACGAAAATACAAAGTTCTTTTCTCCTTCCATTCTCTTCTTTCTTTTTTTATTTTAACTTGGTTGGCAGGATTAGCCTTTCTCGAAATAATAAAAGCACGAAAAAAGGTCACTCAAAAAAAAAAATGGAAGTTTGGGTAAATTATATGGCTATTGTGCATATGATGAACGATTTTGAGAATCTACGGAGGGTTCATAAGATAAAATAAGTAAAGTGTGAGTGTGTGTGTTCATAAGATAAAATAAGTAAAGTGTGTGTGTACACACACATATATATACATACATATATATTCCCGGTTTGGGGTAAATTATATGGCTATTGTGCATACGATGAACACAGAGGGTTCATAAGATAAAATAAGTAAAGAATATGCTCGATCACATTTACACCATATGCCATTCATTGGATTATATATTCGTTGTTGTTTCCTTTCCATTTTTTGTCCTGTTTGGTGGCCATCTTTCTTAAAAAATATTGTTTTGAATAGTGAATTTTTGGATAATGTGTGGTTAAAAAGTAGGAAAAATTGTGTTTAGGGTTAGTTGAAAATGAGTATGTAGAAAAAAGAATGCGAGACAAACAGAGGCTTTAGAAGATTAGGCATGAGTTATTGATATAGTTTTATGGAAGTGGAGGTGGATGGACAATGGCACTATGTATATGCACATCATGAAAGGGAGCACCGATCTAGTTGAACTTCCTCTACTCTTACATATTATAAGAAAGAAGTAGTTTAATTGTACATTTGTACTTCTGTGTTTTGATCCGTCTCACTATGCTATTAGAATGTGGCTGAAGATCTTCAAAGATTTTCCTATTTCTAGCCATCCATATGTAGTAAACTGTACTTGCAAGGTCAACTCTCTTTACCTACCTTACTATGCCAAGTTGTCCCACGGGCTTCCTTTTTGATCCACTTCAATGCACTTCCAGTTGTAGTAATTGATCTAGTAATGCTAAGCCATGATCTAATCTGTGTCCAAGTGGAGGAGCTCAATGCACATTGAAAGAATAAGCGTTGAGCCTTTCAGCTGACGATTCACATAGGGCACAAGTTCTATCGATATTAAGATGCATCATCTTGTCTTTTGTTAGAAGTTTTGCTTGGGCGCTAAGCCATAGGATGAACGAGTGCTTTGGAGTGATAAAGGATCTCCATACATCAGCTGCCCATGCCTTCTGTTCATCTTTCGGTCTCAAGTGTTCATATGCCTGGGAAACGCTGAAACACTGTCCAGAAATTCAGCTTTGCAGTTTGTCTGTTGCATCCCGTTTGTTCCCAGCGGCTTGCATCAAGCTGTCCCTTAATTCCAGCAGGTTTTTGATAAGTGGAGAGGCTTTCTTGGCTGTCTTCTCCCAAATAGATGCACCCCGTAGACATGGTTCACCCATCTAACCCATAATGTATCCTTCTTTGCATGGATGTTCCATAGGGATTTAGCAATTAATGCTGAGTTGCAGCATTTTATGTCTCTAAAACCATGTCCCCCTTCCACTTTCAGTAAACACACATCTTTCCAGGCTACCAAAGGCTTCTTAGCACCCCCAAAGGAAGTTTCGGCAAAGCCTAATGATTCTCGAAGTGACTGTGGCAAGAATCGAAAATATAGACAACCAAAAACACTCTACTCCTTGAAGTACAATCCGTAATAATTCTGCCCTACCAGCATATGAGAGTAAAGATGCTGTCCAAGCACTTATGTAAGCTGAGATCTTGTCTAGAAGAGGCGCAAAACAGCTAACTTTCAACTTTTCGGCTGCAAGCGGGATACCCAAATATTGAAACGGCATCAATCCTTTTGGAATATTTGTCAACTCTTGAATTTCTTCCAACTCATGCCCGTGAATACCAACAGTATATACACGATTTCATGATGTTCATTCTAAGTCCCGAAGAATCTCCAAATTTGGCCAAGCACTCCATTAATATGTGAATTGATATAAAATCCCCTCTCGCGAAAAGCATCAAATCGTCCACGAATACTAAATGTGTAATCTTTAGGGGACCAAATTTAGGTTGATAATTAGACTAACTATTGTTGGTTGCAACCTTCAACATTCTTGAAAGATACTAAGACATAACACAAACAAAAAGGGGGATAAAGGATCACCTCGTCGAAGTACCTTTCTTCCTTTCATGAAACCACGTAAGCTGCCATTTAATGCAATGGAGTATGAAGGCGTAGTGATGCATTCCATAACCCAATCAATAAATCTTGGAGGAAAATCCATCCCAACAAGGACGCCTTTAAGAAGATCCTAACTGAGTCATATGATTTTCGGAGATCAATCTTTAGAAGACATCTAGGGGCGAATTGTTTCCGGTTATATTGTCTCAACAATTCCTATGCAAGAAGGATATTTTCCGTCATACTCCGTCCCTCAATGAATGCAGCTTGTGCATGATCAATAATAGTCTCAACTATCAGCTTCAATCTATTAGCGAGTATTTTCGTGATAACTTTATAGATCACATTGCAACAAGCAATTGGTCTAAAATCCCCAACGGTAGGTGAGTGGCTCGACTTAGGCACCAAAGCAATGACTGTATTGTTTGTTTGCTTGTTTGCTTAAGTAGAGATTTTGAAGCAAAGAATTCTTCAATTGCTCCCATGAAATCATTCCCCACGTTCTCCCAAGATTTTTTGAAAAAACGTGAAGTATATCAATTGGGTCCCGGTGATTTATCATCACCAGTGTCAAATAGAGCTTCCTTGTTCTCTTGCCTTGAAATATCCCCAACTAGGGTGGTAGAGTACTTATGGTTTGTTTACTTTAAATATGCGTTTCGTAATGAAAGTATGATTTAGTAGAGCTTCCTTGATCTCTTGCCTTGATTCAGCTATTGTAATGAAAGTACGATTTAGTAGTACTTATGGTTTGTTTACTTTAAAACTGTGTTTCGTACTTAATTTCTGTAAAAAAATATACTAGGATATCGACACATAGGGCTCAAATGTCGACACTCGTGCCTTACAATATAAAAGGATTATCCTTCTGTGAAGTTGGTGTCGACATCTAAGCCTCCGAGTGTTGATACCAATCACTTCACGATTCTAAAGAAATTTACTATCTATTTATTTTACCGAAAGTAATATTGTTAACGATCGTACCATCAATGATTACGAACGATAAAATGTTATGGGCATTCAGTGACAATACTTTTGTTGTCAGTCAATGAGAAGTTGTCAATATAACTGATTAAGTTTAATTCTTTGTATATATTTTTAATTTTTTTTTTTGT
>CAIGRK010064461.1:0-10587 GCA_903798315.1 Fraxinus greggii
TGTTCAAAGTTGATTGGACCTAGATATAACACTTACAAAAACATGAGTTACCATGAAATAAACAATATTTATAATTTTTTAATAAAATAATATATAATGTACTAGAGATCATAATTGTATACATACAAATCGCACGCTAAATTCAACCTCTACATATCTATCCAAGATTGTTTGATTATATCAACATTGCGTCCAATACTGAAAAATTATATATACTTGATTGCTAATATGGTACAATCATCCATGCAAGTAAATAATAATATGTTAGTTAGATAACATATAGCTAAAGACTAAGTTTTCAAATTAAAAAATTTATAAATACACAACGGTTAGTCTATCATGCACTTGAATCATAGCCTGTTTAGCTATCATGGAAAGGATAATAGCCATCGGCTTCAGTATTTGCTATTTTAACCTTATGTCAGATAGTTATGATCGGACTCGTATACATACATAGTGCAATCAGTGAATCCGATCTCAACTACAAAGCAGTGTGAGCTCGCGATTACTGGAATGTATATATGCGTTCAATCTGTCCGTGGCTTTTCACAACTTGACTCCAACCTTATGACCCACTCGAGCATGTACCAGGCACCATGGACCCATTCTCCTAGAATAAAAGCGTGCTATGCTCAATGTTAATGGCACGTACAAACCCAGTGCTCAAGATAAATAGACTAGGAATGTACAATGATCTTGGGTGTCTTCGAGTCCGATAACACAACATTTCCAAAGCAATGTCAATATGCCACAACAGGAAATACCAATTAAAAAGAGAGAATCATTTAATTAAATCAACAACCAATTTTGTAAACATAATAAATAACAATGAAAATACGCTTACATCGTTGGTTAGTCAAGCTGACTTCGTCTTTATATCTTCAAATCACTTTCAAGCGTTTGTTATCATCTTCTCCCCTATCGTATACCTATCTCTGAAAAAAAAAAGAAAAATGTTACAAAAAACATAGATGAGTTAGTATACTTTAGAAAAATCATAGAATATTTATCCGGGCTTAAGAGATTTGAACCATTCCTTGAACGCTTTTTACCTAACAAGTCAACCTCGCAGAAAAGATTGTGGAATGTCCTGTTCACGAACATCATTCGCCTCAGTTGTGAAGGGAAAAATGATGTACTGTGAAGGCAATCTCAACCTCTTATCGACCTCCTGCTCTGGCACGTCATAGCATGCTTCGTAACCTTCATTACTTCCAACGCCCCCTTTAACACAAAAATGATATCATTCGTTGTGTAGGACGTCCTTTCCTCTTCCTGAAGACGCTTAGAGTATCCTCGTAACATCTCTGCGCCATGGATAGTTGTTGAAGGCATCAATAACATCAACAACTTTCAAATGAAAAATGTCTATCGGTGTCTTGTTGTGATGACACCTCAATATGCTCTTCAGGATAAGCATCAAGCCCAGCTTCAATTTATCCAACATCTGGTCGCATGACTTGAATACATTTCCTAACTGTGACAGAGTTATTGTCGTTTGTCCATGAAAATATTCGTTTAACAGCCTCTTGTTTCTTGGAATACGGGCCCTAGCTACTTCTTAGCTTGTACACTTCAGTCCAGTAATTGAGGTAAACTCAAATAAAGAGAATCTAGCTACCTTGCCCCCTAGATCGATGTAGAGTCCATCATCGTCAACTGGCTAAAATAGTCGACATAGTAATGCATCAAGAAGCTGCCCAGAAAATTGTACGTCTCTCAATGGATATAGGGCCCGTAGGTAGGAATGGCATAGCATGTCTACGTGCTCATCATCAAGTAACTCCAATATCCTCGTAAAGCTAGCAAAGCTATAGTTCAACGTAACTTTGCTGAGAATTTATCTCATCGCAGAGTCAAGATAGTACTCTATCCTGCAAAATTTCAAATGTTATAACCTTGTACAAGAGATAATGGAATAAAATATAATATCAGAAAATTAAACTAACCGAATTGTAACTACTATTCTCAATAAATTAATTCTTTACACGGGGATGCTAATAAAAAATAAATTATAAAAATGAACAAAAAAAAATAAAGAAAAAAGTTAGAGAGAGAGATTGAAGAGAGAATAATTAAAATTGATTTAAATTAGAAATGAAAAACAAAAATAAGAATTAAAGACAAAAATAAAAAAAGGAAAAATTACTAAATAAAAAGAAAAAAATAAATTAAAGGTAATTATAAAAAAAATAGCAAAAATAAAAATTTAAGAAAGAACATTAAAACATATTTAAAATTGAAAAAAAAGGAAATTATAATAAAAAGAAAAACAATTAAGAAATTTAAAAAAATAAATAAGAAATCGGGCCGTCAGTCCGGTCTAGGCCGTCTCTTGTGGCAGAGATCGCTATTTCCAGTGATCTCCGCCCCTAAAAACCCCAATTTATATACCAACTACCCCCTACAGCCGTCACTCTACCTAAATAAGTGTATATTAAACTCTAGAACATGTGAATCATCCCAAATATAATGCAAAAATTCAATTCCATTTCCATTTCTTAACTGTAAAAACCAAGGCTTGATACACAAAGCTAACATTGTTGATGAACTATTGTAGTTTGGTTCGGTCGGTGTGGGGGTTGTCAGTGTGTGTCCGGCAGTGATTCATGTCAAATAGTTTTTGTTAGCCCTTTTGTTGTTTATTTAAATTTTCAGCTTTTTATCTTCATTTTTTTTAATAATCAAAGGCCATTTTGAAAAGATGGCCTCGTCAACCGGCCATCTACCACTATTTCTTTGTCGCTATAATATCTTCTTTTCTTCAACAAAATGATATTGGATTAATCCGATATCAAATTCTTGTAAAAAACTAGCTCCTTGGAGAAGAGTTTCAATTTGTTGGCTATGCTGAGGAATGAGATGGTGGAGAAGGTTTTGCTCAATACTGTAAGGGAAACAAGAGCAGCATAAGCCATTTCTGTTCTATCCAATTACACAAACTGAAGCAATAAATTGGTTTATGTAAGAAAGCAAATTCCATTGTTTAATTTAACAAGAAGCTGGCTGCAATATGTAAATTTAATATTTAATATCCTACTTGATATTCAAATGTAATTGGTTAGCGCGAAGATGAATCTTCACAATTTCCCCCTTATAATTACAATTATTGGAGCATCTTTTACCAAACTCATAGCCTAAGTTCAATTATTGTTTAGCCAAATCAAAAGGTCCAGTATTTGTTAAAGAAAAGAATCTCACGTCGAATAAAGATGAAATCATAAACTAATTTATATGAGTTTGAGCTACTCCTCTTAATAAAGATGAAATCATAAACTAATTTATAAGAGTTTGTACTAATAAGGTTGACATTTTGAAATGGAACCCCAAATCTTAATATGATATTAGAGCTCGTTAAACTCCAACGAGCAATTCGATCCAATTAAAACTCAATGAAAGGAGCACAAGGTTTTCAAAATTGGTTTGGTCAAACGAACCACCATCTTGCTAGGGCATGTTAAGGGATAAAATCACATATCGAATAAAGATGAAATAATAAATTAATTTATAAGAGTTTGGACTACTCCTCTTAATAAGGTTGACCTTTTAAGATGAAACTCCAAATCTTAACAATATTTCATCACAGCCTTGAGACGTGTTGAAACAAATGTATTTGTTCTTTAATAGTTTTAAACTTTTAAATCGGGTGGTTCAACTTGGTTAAAATGAGCGTGAAAAAGAAGTCAATTAATTATCTACTAAAGAGATTCTCAGCAAACAATCAGGTGTCCTAATCATACCAAAGCTAAACATAAATTGTGTAGATTACTTTCTATGATGGATAGCAATTTCTGCACAAATGGCCCATATCCAAACAACTTAACAGCATTCAAACTGTTATGTAAAATTTAGATCTTACATTCACAGCTCACGGTTCAAACTCTAGGATTTTGGATCGGAGATGATCTTGAGGTGAAGCGGTTTAACAGGAATAATAATTTTAATATTTGGCCGGGTACTTTTGAATTCTCATACAACCAACACTTTATCTTTGCAGGGTAAGAATGCTTGGATGGATGAAAGATGAAGAAAGGGAAGAATAAAGAATTGGAATCAAAGATGTGATTCCCATCGGATTGATTCTTACATCCGAGGTGAAGTACGCTGTTTTGAACTAGAAATCTCCTTCTAAGTTATGGAAAATGTCAGAAGAATTATGTGTCTAACTCCCTAACAAATATGCTAAATTTGAATAAACAATTATGTGAACTGAAGATGGATGATAGTAGTGATGTTTTGGATAATTTAAATAAATTTAATAAAGTGTGTGACGGAGAATTGAGCATCCCGTTGATATACGTTAGAAAGAAAGAATAGAGAGATAAAGAGAGAGAGTGTTAGAAAAAAGAGTACACGCATTATTCGTGGCACATTGACTATTGTAACTTTCTAAGAGTTGGGAGGGTAGGGAAAACATTGTAGAGTTATTTTTTCAACTAATAAACTCTCTTCTTTGTGATTGTCGATAGTTTTATCGAACCATGATTAATTTGAATTTTTCTCTTTCTGGCTCGTTTTTATTTTTAGTTTTCGCTATGTTTTGGTGGGAATTTTTTCCTGACAATTCAACCACATAAAAAATACAAGAAATTTTTCTAGAACTTAAATGGATCAGAAAACTCTGAATGTCAATAAGTTTACAGTTTTCAGTATTTCATCGGAATTACAACTTAAAGACAACTTTTTTTTTCTGCGATTTGTTGTTCTTGTATTTGCATTGCCGTTGTTACAAGTGAATCTACACAGTTTTGCAACTTGAGCTATTCAAGAGTTGGAATTTCTCCGAGGGACCATTTTGACCGATGGCCAGTCCCTAATAAGTAGACACCGAAGGCTTGGGAAGTTGATAGTGTCCGATCTCCCATGCTTCGGACGCATTCCATCAAGAAACTGAATATGTAAGTTGAAGAAATTGCCTTCTGATTCTCAATATATGATTTCAAGGCAAAACATTTCAATTTGAGCACTTGAAGACTTGAAAATAAAGCACATACAATGATGTTGAGAATAGCGAATAACACACTTCGAAAAATAAATTTGTTCGCTATACGAAAAAAGCCAAAACATTTTGAATTTAAAAAAATTTGCAGGTTTTCGCTAAAGGTCTTTCAATCGTGCTTCCCCTACCAGATCCAAGAGAGTCCTCATTCCAATATTTATATACTTTTTCGTGGCTTCATTCCTTCTGATTAAGGAGCTACGATTGGCTCAAAGCAAGGAATTAAGAGTAGCTTGCGCTATGTATGTGTCGAGTCCATCAAACCAAATATATTCTGATTGTTTTTTCCTCATAAAATCTCATGTCTCCCCGGCCGAACCAAAACCAATGCTCCTTTCAAAACAAAATAACAAAAGTAAACCCATATTAATATGGAAAATCAAACAAGAAATATACCCACAGAATCGTCATCATGGATGACCTCATCTACTGGTTTACTTTTATCATTTCGCTTTGTTTTCAATAATTTAAAGCAAATATGACATAAGAAACAAGTTAAACAGTATTCTTAATACATTTGAATTCAACTTTATCGGTTCTTTTTATTGTTTTTGTTCTATCCAAAACCACTTATCGTGAAAAATTCAAAAAATCGATTTTTTTTACGTACAATGTTTCGACATTGGTTGGTCCATTAATCTTGATCTCTTTAAAAGATATACCAAGAATTCCATATGTGTTTCTTTGTTCGAGCTTCACGTGGGATTGCGCAGGTAGCCACCACCTGTTTTATTGCATCTTTTCATCCGTCCGGCGTAGCTTTGTTGCCCTTATCAGTTCTCCGCATCGTCAGACCTCCCAGCCCAATGACTTTATACTAATACTTTAATCAAATTACATCAACTAAAATAAGACATTAAATTTAGATATCACCAGTTATATAAAGTACTTCAATGTTACAATAACACTAACCATTTTGAAGTAATCAACTTCTCTCTTTTTCTTATTTATATAGGCTGATTTTGTTCTTTACACAAATTTATTTAACGTTATTGAAAAAACAATTTTTGTAAAAAATTTTCATAATTTACCCTCATTTAATTATCAACAACTAGTAATAAATGATGGTGTTTTTGTCCATGTTTCCAAGAAGAAGTGGGAAATGTGTGTATGTATTTGGATAATTCTAAGAAGGTAAACTAAAATCTGCACAATTTCAAGATAGAGGTTGTTTGGGAGGAATTAAAATCAGATTAAAATTGAAAATATGGTCGTTATTGGGTCCCACTCGTCTAATAAAAGTCAACAATAACGGCTAGTTTTTCAATTTTAATCCGATTTTAATCTCTACCGAACACGTCCTTATTCTATTATATATATTGTTTGTTTTATAAGGCTCTAGCTACAGTATCCATGACAAAGTAAAAGTGAACTTTTAGCTTAAATCTTTCAAATAATATTCATATTGAAATCTAGTTATCCATTGCTTAAATTAGGAAGAGTGGCATGTTTGGTAATNCACCCAAAATGGGTGAAATATCGTCCGGATTTGATTTAGATAGAAAAGTTAATAAAATTTTAAGGGCTTGTTCGGTGGTGATTAAAATCCAATTAAAATTGAAAATATGGTCGTTATTGGGTCCCACTCGTCTAATAAAAGTCAACAATAACGGTTAGTTTTTCAATTTTAATCTGATTTTAATTTCTACCGAACACGCCCTAAATATGATGAATTGGTTATAGGTAGGCAAATTAAATAAGTATATATTAGTAAACGAATAAAACAAATGATTTCTCAATAAAGAAATATGACTATATAAATGGGACAAGAAAACAAAGAAAGCACGAAATTGGGTTCAAAATGATTAGATATCAACCCAAGATAGCATTTTAGGATTTTTTTTTTTTCCCTTGACAATTAGTTCTGTAGGATTATATGCACTTACGGTGTGCTTCCAATAATTTATTAGTTATTTTCCCAATATTATCACAAATTTCATAATAGTGAAAGCTTTGCACATTAAAGAAAGGGGTGATTATATTGTCACCACAATTTTTATTTCATACACAACATTTTAATCGTAATTAAGCTCATCAATCTTTGCTCAATTTAATAATTATTTCCTTAACTTTTTTCAATTGAATATTTATCTTTCACCTTCCATTAATTAGTATATCTCGTCCTCGACAATGATTTATATTAAAATATTTTGTTTTCCTACTTTGAAAATGAGGGGAAAATATTTTCCTCACATTTTATTTATTTATTAAAAATATGATGAAAAATAAGTTATTTTACGTCATTTCAATGAACTTCTGGATATAAAACTTTTAGTAAATACACAATGTGTTAATTAATGAAAATTTTGAGGATAAGAATGACTTGAAAAATTGTTAAGGACATAAGTGATATAATAAAAAACGATACCTTACGTACAAATAAAATGTGGTATACGAAATAAGAATTATGGTGTGAATATAATTACTCTAGAGAAAGTTGAAAAAAAAAAAAATATGGATACACACCTGTGGACGGTACAATCTGAAAAGTACTCGTCAATTCACATGATCCGAAATTGAAGATCATCGTTTCCATAGCTCTGTTGTGTCTCTTGTATTTGCTTTGCTGAAGTCGCAAGTGAAGTGCTGCAGTAATACAACTCGATGGATTGAAGTGTTGCAATTTCTCCAATATCACTTGGGATCTCCTCGAGAAGTTTGCATAGCTTAATGGAAAGGCGTTGAAGTTTCGGAAAGTGGATACTATCGGCTCTCCAATACTTCAAATCAATGTTTTCAAGTAGCAGAAATTTTAGTCGAAGAAATTCACTTCCCACTCCGGGCTTACGAAGGCATAACTTTTCAATTTGAGAACTTGAAGATCGGGCAGAGAACCAACAATCGTCATATCTTGCCAAGGAAGGTTGCCATGAATGAAAGTCAACTTTTTGAGAAATAATGGAAATGTGAGATTCTTCAAGAAAGACGGTGTTTTCCAGTAAGAGAAACACTTCAATGCCTCTAGTTTATTCAGAAGGACGAGATTATTTAGACAATAACATCCCCATTCCACAGGGTCATTGCCATAATAGATGCCCAATTTCTTTAGATTCGGAATTCTTTTGAGGACCTCGACTGTACATCTGAAATTCTTTATCACGGAGAGAGTTTGTAAATTTTCTAGAACAATAATTGGATTTTCCCCTTCGGTTTCTCCATTAGGAGGGTCAGGAAGAATTGCAGCTGCCTCAAACTGGGCATGCCTTAATTTCGTCATCTTCCATATTTCGGGTGGGAGATCAAGTGGAAAAAGTGACAAACTGGATATGAATTGCGTGGATTGATGAAGATGGAAAGTTTGCAGATTCCGAAATTTGTGTATTGATTCTAGAGACCGTTCCCAACTCCCTAACCCATCAGTATGCATCGTGGTAGTGAAGTACCGCAAGCTAACTGGTCCTAGTTTGTTATTTGGACGTGCTCTGGCATTGTGCAGTACTCTGAGCAGTCTAAAATCGAAAATTCTAGACGGAATAGGACTTTCATCTGAAAAATTTAAAATAGACCGTGGTAGTGAAGTTGATGGGATTTCAGCGCCAGAAAGATTTTCTGTTTTATGATGAATACTTAAGCGGCGCACACTAGTGCCTTTTGGAACACAATCTAGTCTCCTCTTGGTCACATGAAAATATGTCTCCTTTTCTGCTTCTCTTATAGACAAGTCCCTCAAAAGATCATGAATTTTGCAAGCTTTTTATTTTACCTATGGAGCTTTTCTCGGAAATCATAATAAGACTTCTTTCAATGAGATCCAACACGTATTCTTCTGCCACATCTTCCAATCTTTTAAATCTTACTGGTTCCATGAATCCCTCGGCAATCCATAACTTTATAAGTGTGGAGACACGAATATTAAAATCTTCTGGATAAACTCCCATATATAGGAACACCCTTTTAGATGATGAGGCAAATAATTGTAACTTAAAGACAGTATCTCTGAGTATTGCTCATTATTTGAGGTGATTACAGAACTTAGATTTTCGGCAACATTTCTCCAGTCAGATTGTTCTCTAGTATTCTTCGAGAGGTGCCCCCCGATCACAATAATTGCAAGTGGAAGTCCTTTACAATGTCCGACAATGTTCTTCCCGATTCCCTCCAATTCAGGAGGGCAACAATCTTCTCCAAACACCTTCTCACAAAATAATTTCCAACTCTCATCCTCATCTAATAAATGCATATGATGAAGAGGTGGACAAGAGTTGGCAGAAAATGCCACTTTCTCTTGCCTAGTGGTCAGCAAAATTCGACTTCCATTCTTATCATTTGGAAACACCGGTTTCAAACTTGCATCATCCCAAAACTTGGTATCCCAAACATCATCCATTACAATAAGATACCTCCGACCCTTTCGAGTCTTGTATATAAGTTCTACTAATTTGTCAATGCTCTCTGCGCGCATCTTACTACTGCAATTTTTTGTGCAATCTAGAAGGCCTAATAAAATTTCTTGCACATTATAATCTTGAGATACTGTCACCCAAGCGCGCGAGTGTGAAAATAATGTACAATAAATGGATCATCATAAACTTTTTGAGCAACAGTAGTCTTACCTATTCCACCCATCCCAACAAGGGCAATTGTTTGAAGATCTGTTGATCCGCTAATCAGCCGAGTCTTTTACTCCAAAAGATCCTCGCCAAAGCCGACTACAGAACTCTTGCCACTAGGAGGAATTCTTGACGATCCAAGATGTGGTATCGAAGACCTTTGTTGCTGCAGATCTTGGACGTCACTCATGTCCTCGATCTTCTCCATTTTTTTCTTTATGGAATCAATTTCTTTTATCACTTCTTCTAGTTTATGGAAGAATGTTGTTAAGCTCTCGCCTCTAGGACTTGAAGATTCTTCATGAACTCGATCCGTCAAGTCGGATTCAATAATATCTTCTGCTCTATAGGCTGCATCTCTGATTTGAGACTCCAAGCACTGCACTGATTTGATGCTTTTTTGTGAAGACTTATCAAGAAAATCTTGTAAGAAACTAATTTTTTCAAGGAGGGATGCAATTTTTTTTTTCTCATCAAGAATCAAATATCGATAATCACAATTCAGAGTCTGCTCGAGAACGGAAGTGAGAGAAAGAAGAGCTGCATAAGCCATTTCAGATAGTGCTCACAGTACTGAAATTAAGACAGAAAATGTAAGGAATGAGGGAGTTGTGTGCAAAAAGACTCGGTAATGGATGCTATGATAAAGTTAGATCTTTTTGCTAAGGGGCTAGGTTTGATAGCCCTTGTTTTCCATGGATATGGTTATTTGATGGAAATATTTGACATGGAAAATAATTTCCACCTACCCCCACATGCACCAATTCCATCAAATTTAGGAAATCAATTTCCCAAAATTTAGGTGGGAGAACGAGTTCCAGTTCTGCTGAATTTTTAATTATTTATTTATTTATTTTGGCAATTAGAATAAATTTTATAACTAATTGTAAAAAAAAAAAAATCATTTTAATGGACAATTTTCATGTAAAATAAAGTCAAACGAACACTAAACTTTGATGAAAAAATGATTTTCTTGGAAATATTTTTTTTTTTGTTTTTTTTTCTTTTTGGCAATGGAAACAAATTTTATTACCAATT
>CAIGRK010064481.1:0-11684 GCA_903798315.1 Fraxinus greggii
AAAAATGTGTAGTTGAAATGAGTAGAAAAATGATAATGAAAATTTTAATGTGTACCAAACAGGGGCTCAGTGAACCAGACCGCTGTCTGGCCCTGTCAGCATAATGGGACCAATGCAGAATCGAACCGTCATTGGCCTTCTAGAACTCGCGGGGTTTTGCTCAAGCCTGGTGAGTTGTGTAGTAGTCAAGTGTGGCATTGTTAAATGGTTTAATATGTTTGGTTCATGTTAGTTATCGAACCTCAGTTTGTCTCAAAATGGTCACCCAACTTGCGAGTTTGTTTCAGTTTGACAATTCTGTCCTTCATTTGACAATTCTGTCGCGTTCGTGAGTAAAATTAACGACCTACCAGGTGTCTTAACAGAATGCGAGTTCGAGAAACAGATTCAAGAACTGTAATCAACGTATGCAGAGGAAAAAGTCCTGGAAATATGAACTTCTGTAATAATCAAAGCAAGTAGCAACATATATTATGTAGATTATTTTCCTTTTCAAGAAGATACTGTTATCAGACATCTTTTTCACAGGGTAAGATTCCTTGCAAGAATGCCCTCAAGTGTAATCCCAGGTCCAAAAGCCAGTATCAATCCCCACTCGTTTTGCCTCAATCCTTCCCCTTTTCTCTTCCAGCATGTACTCCAGCACATAAACAATTGTATTACTGCTTGCATTTCCATAATCAGCCAGTGCCCTTCTACTTGCATTCAATTTTTCAGGCAACAATTCCAACTTCTTTTCCAACCTTTTAAGAATTGCAGGGCCACCAGGATGAACTGCCCAAAACATTCTGTTGTAGTCTTTCTCAGTGTAATTTGCAAATCCCACTAACTCAACACAGAATCCTTCAATATTATCCTCAATAATTTGAGGAAGTTCCCTTTCTAGTTTGAAACTTATACCCTCTTCCATAAGTCTCCCGTCGATTATATTTTCGGTATCTGGCACGAAATATTGTATGGCAGTATGTAGTTCGAAAAGGGGTCTTTCAAGGTTTCGAACTGGGTTCGACCCAATTATCATGGCTCCAGCACCATCTCCAAAAAGTGCAACCCGACTAAGTCATACGGTCTTTGGGTACTAGGTGGTCTGAATTCTATAATGGTAGTTTCTGAAGTAGAAAGTAGAACTCGACTTCCAGGATTGTTCTAAGCAATTTCTTTAGCAACTCGGAGACCTGCCACCCGAAAAGTAGAGCATGGTTCTGCTAGTCTCCAGCCTTAGCCCGAGTCCTTTTGCTAGGTAAAGATCACCTCCAGGTAACCGGACTTCACTTGAGGAAACGTATACTAAGTGTGTTATATCTGAAACTGGCCTGCCCCATTTCTTGATGCAGGATTGTGAGGCTTCAATTGCCATTTCCGAGACAGCTGAATTGCAAATATCTAATCGTTGTTGCACTGTTGGGAGTCCTTCAACAGCAAGCTCGGGGTACTTTTTTAGGATCTCCTCAGACATGACCACATACCGTGTTTTTACTGTTGTTGTCTTGCCTATAAACCATGAAAAAAAAATTGCTAATTAAACATATCATAATGATCTAAATATGCTGTATAAGAAATCTTCGTGATGGAAATGAATACTGAATTAATTTGATTACAAAGTCGAGTGAGCTTGAGCTTAAGCTCTGGATCATCACAGTTGGTGTTCTTGAAATAGCCGTCAACCAAAAACTCTTGCATGACCAGCTGGTGAGGAAAGGCCTTTCCAAGAGCAAGAATTATAGCTTTTCCGGGGTTAGCATTCCTCGAGGTCTCTTCACTTCCCATGTTTTCTTCTCGAAAATGAGTTTTATGAGTTTGAAACTCCTTTTCCTTTGCAAAGTACTTTGCACAGGAATGCTCTTATATATACATGCACCAAAGAGGATTCTTTAAATTAACTTAATGTTGCTTATAGTTTTATCATCACACACGACAAGATATATTGTTTTGTTCAATTTATGAGGTTGTAAATGGATTAGTTGTGGGGTGAGAAACTCATGAGCATTGTTTAGAAGGCGTTGGGTGAAGAGTTGGTTCAAGGATTTCAACGAAGTTCTCAATTTACTGGTTTCATGCAGCAGATAATCTTTATTCCTGGCCATGCTGCCCAAGTTTGCCAGTTAGCAGGCATAAAGAGACTGCATAGCAATTTCACTTGCATAAGCTGTAAATCTTGACATTAGTGATTGCTGATTAGACAATGAGAGGCAAAGTGCAAACACATTTATAGGCCAGAAGAACAAGTGTGTCAAAATGTGCCGAGCCACCCAGTCCTCAACCGTGCCAGTGGCCGGCCACCCCTGTAGTGGGGCCCTGCTGCAGGGGCTCATGACGCTCAGGCCTACTATAAAAAACTCAAAGTGGCGATTTGTGTAAAACCAACAGGCCTGATCTGTAGGGCGATCTTGTAAGCGAGCCCAGCTTGGGACTTTAACCGAGTTCTGGTTTCTCTGGTTTCATGATAATCTTGATTCCTGGCAGCAGTGCATGCAAATCCTTTTGAAAAGAAAGTGTAATGCCCTTCAATTTCCACTTTCTCTATAGCAAATGGGAAGAAAATAGAAAAAAATGGCTGTCAAGTTGTAAAAATATGCTTCTGATTGCATTTTCAGTAGACAACCAAATATGAGCACATAATCATTTGCAAATATACTCCAATAATCAAACTAATGTAGAAGGCATAGCTAAGATCATTGGGATGAGCAAAAATTTAAGACCAACAACAAGAAGTATAAAGTCTATCGAACATATTTTGGCAAGGCAACACTTGTATATTGATACGCAGACAAATAACAATGTGATCAGGAACCTTCGTTACATCTTCGGTACATATTACCAAACGAGATAAGAAGGTTGAAAATAATTATAATTATTCAATGTGTCAATCAATCATAATATTCATCGTCCTCAGATATTGAAAAGGAAAACAATGATTAGAGTCAAAGTTCTGATACATTCTTCCCATTGATGAAATCAACAACTCGAGTGGCTGCTTGATCAAGTGCAGCAGTGACTGCGGCCAAATTTTCCAAAAATTCCTCGGATGTTGGCCTGTCACCATCAACTATGTCGGTAACAGCTTTCAAAAATATTGCAGGTGTTTTCAAAAGATCTGCCACGTAAGCAACAGCAGCTCCCTGACACAATGATTTCAACAAGAAAAAAAATGCGACATAAGGTAGAGGGATTTATTAGTCATAGCAAAAGCTTGGTAATGCATAAAATTAGAACTGAGATTTAGCTCCAGTGTATTTTGACCAGTTCTATGTTTGCATGATACATTTTTTACTCCTGATCATGAAAAGTCCAAACGAAAAGAGGTATATATGATATGCAAACTTCTCAGTTTGTCAATATTACCCATAACTGATTCTAACATATGCATTCAAAATTTTTCCAACAAGACTTGTACGAAAATAAGACAGTTAATATTCTAAAACGTATATAAGAAAAATGGTTAGGAAACAGATTATGTCAAAGGCCAGCTTCTTATCCCTGTAGAAACACATCCATGGAAATTACAACACGATAAATAAAGAGACTGCCTCACTGAGGTTGAAAATTAATAGACAGCTGAATTGAGGTTGCTAAGATAGTACAATTGATTTAACCACTGTGCATGTGAAGGACTAGAGCAGAGTACCATTTCTTTATATTAGTTCGGACATCACAATAAGCTCACATATAGAAAATTACCTCCATGTCCTTCACTGTGGCATCATTTGCAATGATTGCCGTTTCATCATGTGGGCACATATCTAAAGAATCGCCAGTGGACAGTTTGCCAATCTGAAACATACACAGATTATTAAAACTTGAAGCTCTATGAAGTTCCAAAATAAATGCCATAGTGTTATTATCATACAGATCACACGAAATTCTGGATCCAGCCTCACAAAAATACAATTCATTATAATGAGAAGTTCATGGACTTCTTTGGGAGTAAGAAGCATCTTGTTTTGTCAATTTGATATGAAAAAATGCATCATCCTTGGAGAAGATTAAGGCAGAATGCACGATATGTAGCATGGTAATGATGAAAGTGTAATGAATGGAATGCAACAATGCTTGTTGAGAATGATTTAAAATCAAGGGATTTGAAAGCGAATTTTTAAAAATCGACCCGGGCATTGACCTAGAAAAGGAAAAAAGGTCAAAGGTCAAAAGATTGAACCGGAGTCGAACCGGGATCCGGTATTTTTAAAAAAATAAAAAAATCAATAAAAGAACATAAATTAAAATTAAATGGGCCAAAAGGCCCAAAATACTGTTATAATTTATACAAATACATGGCCCACATATGAAGTGCAAACCCTACCATGTAAAGTTTAAACACCCTGCTCATTGTTCACATCCAATAGAGCAATTTGTTCAAATTCCTGCTAGCAGCTCGTCTTCTGAGTCTAATCTCTATCACACATTCAAATTTCCTATATATACAAATATATGTCCCTCCATATTAGTGTATTTTTTTTTTCTTTCGTTGTTATATTATTTTGGATTCAGTTGAGTTGCGGTGGGTATTGAATGACCGGAGAAATGATAGGGGCAAAGCTTTCTTGTGTTCATCAACTTGCTCTTAATTTTTTTCTTTTACAAAATTGACCCGCTAAACCTGTGATTTTCCCAATCGAACCGGCCAGTCAGATCCCTTTTTTTGAACATTGGTCGAAAGTGATGTGAGTGCCCAAAGTAACATGTGAAGGGGTTACATCATTATGGTTCAGATTCAAAGAAATTGTCCCCGACTGACAAATTATAGATACGTGGATGGATCAAATACCAATTGGCTTAAACTTTTAGTTCAATTTTGAACTCCAGTCTCTCCACTGTAGTCAAAGTCCTTAGGCTAATCCATGATACAAAAAATATGTGACTTCACTGATTGGATAAAATGATTGCTTTCAGCATCCAACATATATTAACTTGTAACATTTTCAAATATGATTTATCTCGAGTACCAGTAGAGAATTCAATAAATTCGAGCAAAGAGATTTGCTAACCTTTGCAACTAAATATTAAAGCACCGACATGGCAATATAGAGAAGGAAAAGTAAGAACTAGATTAGATGTTGATAGTGATTTTTTGAATAGATGAATGTAGAGTAGTGACCTTTAAATTTAGTTCCTTCACAAGATTGGGCGTTGAGCAAGCTTGTCGTGTGCCTACACCATACAGGTCAAATACCTGCATATTGAAAGAAGTCACATTAAGGTACAGATGTTATCCAAAAGCAAAAGCAAGATTCACATTAATCTTAAAGCAAATGAGCTTGATATATGGTCGTAGACATAGCTAAACATTTTTGGGTGCAGAAGACTACTGCTTCAAACAGATAGCAAATGAACTATAACATCAACAGTAAAGTGGAGGCAACTGGATAACAAAGAAGTTAAACTACAAAGAGCGGATTAAGATACTCAAATACTTGTACATGACGAGCATAATGCAACCGGACAAACTCCAGCAAACTGATCCATTCTAGCAAAGGTCTGTTGGACGCCAGCAATATGAGGTATCCAATGTAAAGGATTAGCTAGGACATTCAACGACTTGCTCTATTGCTGTGACTTCCCAAATTTGAGATGATCGAATTCTGACTATTAGTAGTGCAACAGAGTCGAATGCATAGCACAATTGCCACTAAATTTCTACATGCATTTTCTAACTATTAACAATATATTATATATGGAAGCTTCAATTATTTCTTAAAAAAACATGGAAAAAAAGTAACATAGAAGTTAAATTGAAAGGCATGCTAGATAAAACATAAAACAACTTTCTCACAGTAACAGAAGAAACTTTACCAAATATTAGAATTCAAGCTGTCTAATATGTATATCACTTCATAAGCCAACCTAGTAAAGTGATCTAGAAATCAATTCTCTACCAGCAAATTAGTGCATGCCACAACCTTAAAAGCAAGGAACCCTTCTCTTCAGTTTTCATTACTACTAGGCTCCTATGAACAACAAATTGAGAACACAATAAAGTATGTTTTTCCCTATCATGTGTTTATGTAACTACAAATTAAGCCTTGTTTGTTCCCAATAAATTTGGTGTCAGTTTTGTATGTTGGCAAATCGTATCTGCCCCAGCCATGCACCAGGAAAAAACAAGTGAGGAAAAATAAAGACAGAAAAACTTGCAGGGATAGGAATTCTTCGGTCATGGAAAGCAATATCCGATGCAAGGTATACATCACCTATGCAAGCACCTTTTGCCCGGAAAAATCTAGATATCAATATAAGATATACATCAAAAGAGTAATAAAACACTCTTTAATCTTTATAGCGTGTGACTTCGGTATCCTATATTTAAGATATGGCTATGAAACTTCTATATCAGCAATGTAATCCATAGATTCCATATAGTACAAGTCAAACGAAGCCAGAACCTAAAAATGTGCGTAAAGTGACATCACACACAAAGAAATAAATCACATACCTTACTGAAAACATGACATTGATTTTTGAGGAAGGAAGTTTTAACATTTTGGTTTCCAGATAAATACAGAATCAGTCAGATAACAAAAGACAAGGGGAAATATAAAGTACAAGTAAAAATAGAAAAAGAAAATATATAAAGAAAGATGGTTAAAAGAATAAGAAAGGAAGGAACCTGGGAAAGTTTTACATATATAAAAGGAACATAAAACAATCAGCAGAAGAGTCAACAAATGTCACATGCAAAAAGGAGGATGGAAGTATAAGCAATTACGATAAGGTCCAAAAGATAAATGCATCAAAAATAAAAAATAAAATTTGAAATCCATCATAGCCACATTCATAATACCTTGAAACCTCCAACAGTGCCTGCATTTATGATAAGGTCTGGTTGTAAAGCTTGAATAGAAGCATAAGTTAAAAGTGATGCAGAAACTGTGCCTACGCTATCAACACCTGATAAAGAAACAATTAAGAACACTGTGGTTGGAAATTTATTGTGGTGACTGACCAACAAATAACAATAAAGCTCCTTAAACTGCTTAATGCATCACACTATTCATAGTCCAGTTACAGAACTTAATGTGACTGCATACCTTCTTCCTCTACTAAAAATAATACATACTCAAGAATGATTAACCACTTTCATAGAGTGATTCTTCCAATACCAATCCCCCTACCTACCCCACCCCTGGATGAAAAAATATTGAATGACACAAGGATAAGATTTATTGATCACTCTTAACTACATGGTACTTAATTTCATTTAGCTTCGTAACTTCTTAGAGGATATTTCGTGTTGGCCTAAGCCGGTGCCTGCAATTAGGATTCACTGTGACAATCAGTCGGCTATTGCAAGGGCACAAAATTGCATGTATAATGGTAAGTCTAGACATATACGTCGTAGACACAATACCATAAAGCAGTTGATCTACAGTTACAGAACTTAATGTGACTGCATACCTTCTTCCTCTACTAAAAATAATACATACTCAAGAATGATTAACCACTTTCATAGAGTGATTCTTCCAATACCAATCCCCCACCTACCCCACCCCTGGATGAAAAAATATTGAATAACACAAGGATAAGATTTATTGATCACTCTTAACTACATGGTACTTAATTTCATTTAGTTTCAGAGAAAATATGTTCAAATGTTTTCAAAGAATCTTATCATCACAATAGGACAATAACGATAACATATCTAGAAATAAGCAGATTAGGCTTATAGTGAGCAGTGAGAACATATACTAGAGATTGAAAACAATTCACGTAACAAAATCAAAATCCATAACATTCCATCAAGAATTAAGGAGGAAAGAGAGAGAGAAATACCCAAAACTATGTCTTTTCCAGGGGAAACAATGTTGATATTCAGATCTTTATATTTTCCACTGTACCTCACCCATGGGACCCCCTTCGGAAACCTGCATCATTTCCACAAGATGATAAGAGATAAAACAAACCATAAAAGGGAAACGGCCACTTGTAGAGTGGCTATAAGATAACAAAACACGTTCTTTTACAATTTATTTATATTGATTCCAACAATTACTAAGAGAAAATAAGTTAAAGACGAGACTTTATTGATATATGAAACCAATAAACGTATAGAATTCCACTTATCACTGCAGTAGGCTTTAACTATCCAAAGATTACCAGTACAAATTGTACGAAACAGTCAGTCTCCTTTACTTTTTCCCAATCCTCTTTTTTCCCAGTTTTTTGGTCGGATCTTAAATTATAAAACAAAATCAATTACTTATAAAACGGACATTAAAAAAAAAAAAAAAGAAGGCCTAAAATGTGCTTCTCTGTATTCACGTGAGTTTCAATAATTCGATTTGAGGTCTTTTTCTCTGAAAAGTATATCGTGTGCTGTTGTAACGTTTATTAGTAGTAGGAAGGTTCAATTCAAACTGTAGGTGATTGGAGCGAATGAACCGGAGAAGAGATGTACAAGATGAAGCGTGAGTGAGGACCCTAATTTTAATTAAATCAAAAGGGAACTGTTCGGTCAATCCATGAGAAGTCCAGCTCCAATATATAGTAGTAATAATAATAAAATAATGTTTTCCCCCAAATTCTGTACGACCATGGACCAATAGAGTTTTCCAGGTCTACGTTGACTTGTATACTATTTGCATGCTAGAATATCGAAAAAATGTATGACCGTTACTCTAAAAATTGGACAATTATCGTTTGCATTTCAACAATTAAGTGAAATCGTAGAAGTTATATGGAAACACAATTTGACAAAGTTTTCTAAATTTTACGTACCTTAGAATGAAAATGAAAATGTATGTATAGAACTGTGGGGTAGTGATAGGTAGATATCACATTGTTTGTCTTGTTATTTTCAAGCGTTATGTCGTTGTCAAGTGCGTGTTAGAATATCTTCGATTCGTTATCCTAGGTTGTCAGAAGGACAAATGTTTAAGATCTCCCAAGCAACAAGTTGTCTCCATTGGAACCAGTTGAGTGCATACAATCCTACCATTAGAAGCTCACCTCTTCTAGGATGATTTTGTGCCAGAAGGGATCCGTGGTAGCTTATGACTTTAGGAAGCCTAGAAGCCAATTCTAGGTTCATCAAGGCTACCAAGGCATTGCAGATGAGGCCACCCCGAGATGTGAAGTGTCTATTTTGACTTTTAGTCGAGACATTTTTTGCCACGTGGGCAAGCGGTCCCACGCATCTGCTTTGATTCCACTTGAGGTGAAAAGTAACAATAGTTTCTCAAAATTCTAGTATTTATGCTAGCTTAAGTAAATTCTAAAAAAATTCTAGCATTTATGCTAGCTCAAGTAAATTCTAAGACAACTACTACGCCTTTCACGAGCCTCTCTTACGAGGCAACTTCGATTGGCTCATTGGCTAGCTTGTGCTTTATCTACCTTAGCTCCACTTAAGACGTAAGAAATAACATTATTAATAACAACGTACTAAAATTGCCCATTTCATCTTATCGATAAAAAGCAACCTAGTCGCCAAAGTTGCAATTATTTGTATAGGTAAAGATTTTTGAAACTTGATACGTTGAGATAAGCCGAGTTAATACTCTAAACATATACTTTAAGTCCAGGCTAATCTGTAACTGACTCAAGCATCACGCAGATTAATGGAAGAATGCCAGATACGAGTTTTTGAAACTACACTTTAGTTTCATTTCTATATTAAATTTAAGGCTACTCTTAATCATCTCCATGATACAGTACCCCGTGGTGGATCGGAAAAGGCTTCGGTCTCGTCCATTTCGGTAAGAAAATTGTTATATCTCAGTCGAAAAAATCCTACAGAAGAGAGCAACTTCTTCTGCACAAAGCATGATCGTGTAATTAGTATAGAATCTTTATTGGTGCCCTCAATGAAACTAAAGTATGATTTTGCAAAGGTGTACCTGAAGTTGGAAAGACTATAGTGTTGAAGCTACAAGCAGTGCCGGGCTGGCTAAATCCGGGATGTTGAACCAAAATATTCCAATCTGAGTAGGTTTTCCCGTAGTCGTAATTAGAGATAGTCAGTTTCACTCTCAAATGATCCACGTAATTTTTCTTAATATGCCCGGTGAACCAGAAGAGGGCACATATGATCTGTGCATTGAACTAATCCGTCCAGATAATTTGATGGGAACGAACCTCGTCTATTCAACATACAAACAAAATTAGACTTCAGCATTACTACGCCGAAGAGAAAATTTGAGAAAGTAACATACCTAACACACGATGTTGTAAGCTCATCAGCAACTCTATAGCCACAGCCACACGAAGGGCGTGATGTGATTGCGGGGTTGTATAATGTCGAGAGGGAAACACAACTGGTGTTGTTTTAACCATATAACTGGAGTGTGTGCATGCTGATCTCCATGTTCCCAATCACCATGNAGGGCACATATGATCTGTGCATTGAACTAATCCGTCCAGATAATTTGATGGGAACGAACCTCGTCTATTCAACATACAAACAAAATTAGACTTCAGCATTACTACGCCGAAGAGAAAATTTGAGAAAGTAACATACCTAACACACGATGTTGTAAGCTCATCAGCAACTCTATAGCCACAGCCACACGAAGGGCGTGATGTGATTGTGGGGTGGTATAATTTCGAGAGGGAAACACAACTGGTGTTGTTTTAACCATATAACTGGAGTGTGTGCATGCTGATCTCCATGTTCCCAATCACCATGAATCTTTAGTTAGGATCAATAAACAAATATACCAGTAGAGAATTCGTTATTCTGGAGCAATATGTTGGTTTATTTGTAACAATCGTGTGTATAAAATTCACCATTTTGAACAACAAATATGACAGAACTTCAAAATTAATGAAGTGGCATATAATTGTCACTGCAGCCAAACTAGGCACACAATTGGTTATTCTCTGAATTCTCATACATTCCAAAATGCAGGGGTAAACCAAGGATTATGGTTCAGCGGAATGAGATAGAATTACGTAAAAAATAATTTCAAATTAGACAGCAACGATAATATTCGAATTAGATCAACTCGCTCAACTTCCATGGATGGAGACTATTCAATGGAAGAGATCTCATTTTAAGAATTCCCTCTATTCCAAACTATTCCAATGCCCAGCCACTCATTAAATAAAATCTCTTTGTATGAAGCAAAGTTTTTTATATAGTACAATAATTCTTTAATTTCTAGTTCGTTGTTGAAACTTCCCGGATTATGATAAATTGAGTAAAAACAGAATGCAGCACTTTAATCAGATCAAATAATCTCAAAATTAGAAATTTCCAACTCATTAAGCATTAATTAACCAAAAAATCTTAGTCAAAGCATAGAATCTTCTCCTCCCAAGTTGCAACATTTAAGCCTCCATTTCACTACTATTCAACTACTGTAACATGCATAAGGAAACACATCAAAAAATTTTGCAGAGAAAATTTTCAAGCTTGATATTTCTACGATTTGATTTTGGGATGTGATGAAATTATATAATCATAAATAACTGGCAAAACATAACCAAGATTAAGAAAGAGAGATGGATTACAAATTTTTGCTTCTTCAATTCGTTCTTCTTCTTTCGAAATATGGTGATTGGAATTTGGAATCGTAAAGGGCACGTTCTCTTTACCATCTTCAAGTCGTTTTCTGTTTTCGATTTTCCAAAACAGTGAAAATGCGTTCACTTTCTTATTTTTGAAAATGCATTTTTGAAAATGAAAAAAAATTGCAAAGGAAATGAAAAACGACCAAAATCCCGTTTTGGATATTTTGAGGCCAAAA
>CAIGRK010064607.1:0-23897 GCA_903798315.1 Fraxinus greggii
GTGCTGATGATGTCAAAAATGGGAGTAACCACTTGTGTAGATGAATGTGAATCATTGTACTAAGGTGGAGAATGTAAAGACGGTACAATGATGCAATAACCCCTGTTGACCGGATGCGTTGACTGGTTGACTGGTTTATTAAATTTGTTGGTTTGTTATGCTACAAAAAAATCATGTTTCAAATTAAAAGCCCTGTTTTGCCTAAATGAGTGGATGTTCTAGATGTCGTCAAGTGTCTGCCCCCCACAACCGTTAGATGGAGACCTTTGGGTGACTCAAATATATATACCATTATAGGATTGAGAAAGTAGAATCATCTATGATATTTTCTCTCTCTCCGATGTTCGAGTTCTACTTGTTCTTCTCTCTGCAAATCAAAACTATCTTTTGATTTTGTTACTCTCTCAAACTATTGTAATTTTGAGTGATTTCTATTTGAGTAGAGTGTTGTGTTTTTGTGTAAACAATCGATTGGGCTGAAATTCTGTGATGTTGTATGGTTACGGTTTGAATGCCAAAATTTGGTCATTTTTACCTTGGTGTTGTTTCATTCGGACGGTAGTGTTGTTTCATTCGGACGGTGGTTCTTCCAGTGACAGAAGCACTAGTGTATTTGGGTGTTATTGTCTTAGGGTAAAGTTTAATGAAATTTCCTCGTTTACAGTTCCTGTTCGTTTTTGGTTCTTGCATATTTTATTATTGATATTGGCCTAATCTTTTTGAACCTCCTCTCAACAAATATAATAAAAAAATTATAAATTTAATAGGATAAATTTAGAGAGAGATAAACATAAAATAGAGACTATCTTATTTAATACGAAGATTTGAAACCCAATTTTACAACACTAGTACATGGTACATACATTAAGGAATGAAATGAAAGCCATGAGACAGATAAATCCAGAATACAGGCTGATATGTTCAGTGATGTGCTTTGGACGGATTCACGTAGCTCCCCATCCTCACCACAATCCCGTCAATATCTCGAACGTACCCAACTTTTTGTCCCCATTCTTTCTCCTCAGGTTCACTAACTGGTACGGCACCATTCTCTACAGCATTCTGATCCACCCACAAATAACAATCTCAAATCATCTCAATGTGCCAAACTTGCAAGAAAATCTTAACAATCTCTTTAGAATTAATTATGGTCAAACGTTGCAATAAAGACCCTTTTCCATGTATTAAATGCAAGACTTTTCACTTGGTTTATTTCATTTCTTAATTTTTAAAAAGGAATAGTGACATGGCAAAATTCCATAATTTTTTGTGAAAAGAGATCATTTTGGGCTTTCAACTTTTCTTGAAGCCCCTTACAAATTGAGGTCAAAGGCAGCCACCTCGGGCCAGAACCGACTCTGGAAATAATTATACTATACCTTGTAGGCAGAGTCCACATCTGAATAGTCAAAACAGACCTCGATAGGGTTCCTTTCGTGGCTAGGTTGTGTCACACGCACCTCGCCACTCAAATCATCCGTCTCGTGTTGGTGCGCGGGTGTAAATGCAATTGTGGTCTTCCCACTCTCCAGCTCACCCCATCTACACCAATCCAATCAACAAAATTAATAAACATATTTCTTCCAGCATATGTGAATCCCAAGAAATTATAACAAGATTCAGATATTTTATTGATATAGCTCCTTGAGCGACATTAGATCATATGGGTTGTATTTTTTGCCTTTCTAATACGCCCAACCTGCGAAATCAAGGTAGAGATGTAGGATTCAAGTCTTCAGGTACGTAATTTTTAAGTGAAAGTTCTACGCAATGGAAATAAATAGACCAATTGAGATCGACAGTGTTCTCGAGAGAGACGAACGAAATTAGTCTGATATGGCTGAGGAAGAAAAGTTTCATCATTTGAATTCTGAATGTATTTATTAGAAAAGAGAAGATAACACCTTCCAATCCAATCATGACCGTGGATATCCTTAGCATTCCTTTTAATTGTATATCAAAAGAATTTAATACCCTACTTGATTTAAATTAAAAAGTTGATAAAAATTTCGAGTTAATGATCATTTTTTTCTTTTATCAAAATTCACTAAAAATCTAATTTCACCATTTATTGCATTAATATTTCAATGTCATTTACCTGTTAGAGTGATCTAAGCGGCGCACTGGATGACCAAATGCCTTGGCGTAAAACGCAACAGATTTGGCTACATCTCTAACATAAACCACTGTGTATGCATATCTTGGATTCAGATTTGAGGCCATTTTTCTTCCGCTCTTCTCGATTAACTTTGAATTGCCTTCGTCGGATCTTTATACATTGGATTGGAGTTATATGAGTTTTACGCGTGGCAGTGGAAACTACAAAGAGCATACACGTGGATGGCATGCAATATTTGAACGGGTCACATGGTGGATCATTTTAGCAATTGTCGATGGCATACACTTCAAAGAGCATACACGTGGATGACGTGTAATATTTGGGAGTCCATTTTAACAGTTTTCCGTTATGAGTCAATTTAATGGTATTTTCGTCATTTTATAATTTTTAATTTTATTTAAATTTGTATACAGAATTTTGAATTTTGCCTTGATTGGCTTTCATTTCAACTCTTTAAATAAGTGTCAAGTATTTGAATAACCTATAGGTGTTTTGATTAATAATATCATAGTTTTTTTTCATTAATGAGTGGATTTCAATATTTCTCATGTACATTCGAATGAAATTCGAGCAACACATATTTGTGTGTTACGAATAAGATTGATTATTATTATTCGCGTTTTCACCTTGTGCCGAAGAAAATGAATTGTGGAAAAGAATAAGGAGATTTCGTGTGTAAGAAAATCACATGCTTGCACAATTAGGAATAGTTCACTCAACGTAGGAAGATTTTTTAGGCCCAATGTCGGGTCAATGATTTTTTTGCGGTCCGATCATAGATAGTTTAGTTGTGAGAATCTGATCGCAAAGAAGCTAGTACATCATCTGAAGGTGTCAACTGAACAACATCCTGCTCTTTATCACATTGGTTGCATTAAGAAGGGCCCATCTATTCAGGTATGTCGAATATTTGAGTTACCTTTGTACAAAGGACCTTTTACTAATTTGAAATTATTTGCGGCATTTTGAGATGATTGCATGTTATATTCTACTGGGAAAATTAAGATACGGAATTAAGATTTTGCTTTGATTACGATTTGTTTTAACTCTGTAAATATATTTTAAAGGTTTGAAAATCCTACAGATGTTTTGATTAATAATATTACAATTTTTTTATTAATTGGTGAATTTCAATATTTTCACGTCTGCTCGGGTTGAGCTGATTCTCATAATTTTTATTGAAACCAACCTGTTCTATTGATTCTTGACTAATTCATACCCTATCCAATCAAAATAGGGAAACTTAATAAATACCCTTACTTTTGGGGCCATTTTGAAAAGTCATGAAAAGTATAATTCCTTTGTTAAACAAAATAATATTCACAGTTTTAGGTGGATGAAATAGTGGCAAATGGCCAATGGATCCGGCCTAATTTCCAAAATGGTCTTTGACCAGTATTAAATGAAAAAAAGGATAAAAAGATAAAAATAAAACAAAAGGTTTAACTATGTATATACCCTTTGAAAAGAAGAGAGAAAAGAAGAGAAAGAAAATGTAGCATATCCGAACTCTATTACGGACGAAACAGACTGCCCTGTTCATCTTCTTTATCTTCAAAACTTGACAATATTAGTATTTGTTTAAATCTTTAGTATTTCATAGTGTTGAATGTAGATATTTGATTTTTTTTTTATTGAAAGTGTTAATTTATGAGTTTAATGCAAATATTGAGGTTTATTTATGGTTAAAACGGTTAAACTCACTAAATTTGATGCTGTAAGAGGAATCCATGAGCTTACTGGAAAAAACTGAAGGCCAATTCACTACTACTCATCTAGATCCACAAATTTCCCTGCTAAAATATAAAATTGTGTTATATGTACATTAAGTTTGACAGCTTTTTTGACACCATATGAGTTGGCAAATATTTATACATTAATTTTAACAACATTTTCCCCAAATGATGGCCAAGACTTCTACGCAGAAGCGGGTTGTCAACACTACCGTCAACTGACAATGTACAAATGACATAATCATAAAATATACTATCAATTGAGTTCAATGACGTTAGGTGATTGTTTAACTATCCGACACATCTGGCAAGGGAAAGGCAAAGAAACTAAAGTCTTTCCCTCGCAATGTCCACTAGTGTGTACCGAACACTCGTACATATTTTTTATGGTTATTTGTAAGTTGTAACATTTAATTATATAGAAGCTATATTTTATATTTTTAAATTTTTCCTCATAGGATCGTTCTGGAGAGAAGTGAGGAATCCTCAACATAAATATATCTGTTAATTAAGAATTTGTTTCTCAATTTTTACAAATTGATTTTTCTAATTTTTGTTAAAACTCTTTAAATTGTAGACTGATTAAGCTATGTGCTCGATGCCATGCCATGAAGCCCCTACTTACATCATAAAAAGTGAATAATGAAATATTAAACAAAGCCTTCCACAGTAAAAAGTGCATGCCTTTCACAAAATAAAATACGTTAATCATCATTAAACTTATTTGTTAAAATAGAAAGTGAATAATTTGGTTTCTAAATATAGATATTTTTAATTTCTTTAATTTTTTCTTTTCCCCAGTTATAGTTATTGCTTGATGAATGAACTCAAGGCGCCTCAACATTAATTTATGACCATCTTACACGAACTCTACGCTAATACCATTTGAATTTGTTGATCAACAAAATCATTGATTTCGGAAAATCCGATTTTGGATATAAGAAAAAATCTGTCTTATAATTTTCATTGAATAATCAACCGAATATAATGACTCGGGTTTTCTTTCTCGATGCGTACTCTCACGAAGTTCAAAGGGCAATGTCAATAAAGTAAAAGATATCATAATTCTAAAAATCAATAAAAAGTGAATGCGATGATACATGTGAATAAACCAAAAGATAATGTTGGAAGACGCAAGCCATGAAATGTTGTACTGAGGTCTCGTAATTTATGACTTCATCACAATTTATTAACATAATTGATGAAACGGAGCAAAATCGTTTGATGTTTCTTTTTATTCTATGCACAATAAACAAGTCACAAAGACTCATTTAGACCATAGGAAATTGTTGTAGCATACCAGCGAAACTCATGCTCCGTTTATTTTGAATCGCCAGCCGGAGATGATGACTTTAAGCTCTTCATTTCCCATTTCTTCTCTTTGTTCTTCCAGAATTTCCATAGCAGATTTTGCGGTCTCTAGGTTTCCCTCATGTTCCTCAATCATCTTTAACCTTGGAAGGGATCTTCTCCAAACAGTCGCATTTTCGCAACACTAGTCGTTCTAGTTCTGGGTGATCATCACTTGTGGGATTCCATTCTGCAATGGCAAGCCAGCGTGAAGCTATTACATTATTTAGCTCGAAGAATTTGAGTTTTGGGAACTCACCTTTTTCTGTATCCCATTTTGTTTCCTTAAAGACACCATCACGTAATTTGAGCACCTCTAGGTTCTGCAATCTCCCAATCATCCTAACTTTTCTCCATGTCAAATTAAACTCACATAGAGTCAATTTTTTGAGATTCGAGGGAAAATTAGGTCCTGAATCTGTCATCGAACTGATGTTGAGTGATTCAAGTTGACCAGGGAATTGGAAAGGACATTGAGACTGGAACTTGCATTTCAATCTGCGGAGATTGGGTGCACATCCCAAAACTTTTGCATCCATTTCATTATGAATAGCAAGTGAAGAAATAGACTGTAGGTTAGTTATTTGGAAGCTCCCATCCTTAGCTGCTCGCAAATGGCAAGATTCACTGAAGTGGGCACCGCCACTAAAATGCAGATGTTTCAAATTCTTCATGTTAAGAACGATCTCAGGTATTCCAACTTCTTCTTTATTCTTCACAAGAAGATATTCTAGTTTGCAGAGATTTTCGATTGATGTGAGTTTATGTGGAACTGCCAAGTACCTCAAATGAACCATCTGTTCAATCCCTCTACTTATATCATCAGATGATGACAAAGATGATTGTGACAAATCCATGACCCTGCGGCCTAACTGAGAGTGAACATGTGGACCAAAAGGTCTTGGGTAAGAAAGATATGGCCATTGATAGATACTCCAATCTTGCTCATACATTCATAATCCCCTGAAGAACCAAAGTGGTGAAAACATAATCAAATCCAATCATCATCAGCAACAAAAGAAGCATTAATTTGACCATCAAAGATTGTTAACATCATAAATAATCTATAGAGAAATAAAATAAAATGAAACGTAAATGAAGAGTGGAAAACTTACTTTTTGATCCTTTCCATGAAGTTTTCTTCTTTCGCTATCCTCAAGCACATATCATGCAATAGATCATGAATATTGCAAGTTTTTACTCCACCATTTGATCTTAATTCGGCAACTAGTACCAGACCCCTGTTAATAAGATCCATTAGATAATCGTGTGCCACATCCTCTGAGATCTT
The DNA here is from genome assembly GCA_903798315.1 of Fraxinus greggii. Lineage (NCBI taxonomy): Eukaryota > Viridiplantae > Streptophyta > Magnoliopsida > Lamiales > Oleaceae > Fraxinus > Fraxinus greggii. Next base: position 6,494 of record CAIGRK010064607.1, read on the forward strand.
GTTGTTTTCTTTGTTTATAAATCCTTCGGCAACCCATAGAGATGTCAACTTTCGTACTGGGATTACTTCGTCTTCTTTAAATACTCCGAAGTATAGAAAACAAGGTTTCAAATGAACTGATAAATCCTGGTAACTAAGTTTCAGTATGTGGACGCAATTATTTCTGTCGTCAAATATGTTTGAACTTAAACTTCTCTCTATTCTTCGCCATGAGCTCTCTTTCTTCTCCATATTTGCTAGAACGGAAGATATTGCAATGAAAGACAGAGGTAGACCATGACAACTTGGGCAATTTGCTTCCCAATCTCGCAATTCTGGAGGGCAAGTTTCTGTTTGGAAAACTTTCTGCTGTAATAATTCCCAACATTCAGCTTCGGATAGGAAAGGAATTTCATTAATCACACCATTGAAACCCACTTCTTTGTTCCGAGTGTCAATAAGATTCTACTTCTGTTTCCATCATCTGGCAAAACTTTTTCCAAATCGTTCCACGGTTGCTTGTCCCATACATCATCCATGATAACGAGGTATCTCCTTCCTTTTAAACTTTTGTAAAGCTGTTCAGCCAAAGTTTCTTCGTCCATTTCTATGAATGTTTCTCGATTCTGGTGTGTTATTGATGTCAAAATGTCAATCAATAAAATTTTCTTCTGATATTTTTGAGAAACCACACACCACGCACACTTGTCAAAATGATAGACAATGGAAGGATCGTTGAATAATTTCTTTGCTAAAGTAGTCTTACCAAGTCCGGCCATCCCAACAATAGAAATAATTTGTTGCTTTAGTGATCCTCTGATGAGTTGGTCAGCAATTTTTGTTTTCTCATTCTCGAAACCCACAATTTTTTCTTCCATGACGGGAGTTTCTTTAGCTTGAGGCAGTACTTGCTCATGTGGATATTCTTCTTCTTGTATTCCAGCGTCAATACTGCTGTTCTTCTTTTCTTGAATTGCCATCTTAATAAGCTCAATCTTCTCCAGGAGTTGAGGAAGCCTGAGGGTGAGATACCAGACAGGAGAAATGAGCTGATAACACGTTCAATTTCATATGCTAAGTCTCTGGTTTGTATCACATGTTCTTCAAGTTGTCCATGCCGTATCGCAGCTATATCATTGAGAGTGGATCTCAACAACGTCAACTCCTCATGGAGCATTATAATTTGACCCTTCACGCCAACAATCCTGTCAGCCTTACGATTGATAAGGTCCTTGAGATCATCGAGGAGGAAATCCAAAATGAAGAATGAGGCCACACTACTCTTTGTAGAGACGCTTCCTGGCAACTTCGAGACTGTGATGCAGTGCTCCTTGATATTAATTTTCAAGAGCTCAAACTTTTGTAAGAAATCAGAAAGAGCAAGATTCAATCTTCCAGTCTCTAGGACTTCATCATCCCTTGTGGAAAATAATGAATATAAGAAACTTCCAACCTCATTGACAATAACTTTTATATCTGACAACGTATTCTTGGTTTCCTTCACCTTAGTGGACTGTAGGCGCATCGGTGCATCTCCGAGAAAGGTGATAAGACATCCAAGTTCTGTCTGGAGATTTTGGATTGAATCCTTGACTGGAACAATGAAATCTGGTTGAAGACGCATTATTTCTTCTAAAATTTGGAGGAGAAAGTCGATAAACACTATAGCACCTTCATTAGGATGGGGAGTAGGAGTTATATTCTTGGATATGCGCTGCTTTGGGATTGTGAAGAACAGCTTCATTTCTTGCACAAGTGACATTAGTCTCTCAAAGAACTCTCTGTATCTTCCAGCCCCAAACTTTTTGCAAAAAACTGCTGAATCCTCGAGATACCGTAGTATATCCGTTACTTTTTCACCATACCACCCGGGGCGCAGTTTTGCCATATAGGCAATCACAATTGGAATAAGTCTTCTCTGCCCAAAAAATATTTCATATTTTTCGTTTTTATCGACTGTCATTTCAATGAGATTACGGCTATCTCTATCTTTCAGGAATTTTATCAGAATGATTTGAGAGAGAGACATTTCAGTGCCTGTTTATGGAAAATTAAGGGGGATGGACGAATTGCAGGGGAAGATGTATGATTTTATTCTACTCCAGAAATTCGTATTTATAACGAAAATGAAAAATCCAATCTTAATTCCAAACTCTAAACTACCAAATATTAAAGTCACGGTTTCTCATATTGGACTAATAATTCTAAAATAAACTACTTAAATATAGAGTTGCTGACTCATGAAGATAGTGATGTTCGTATTCCGTAGTCAACATTCAACTCAGAGTAAATATTTTGATTCTTATATTTTTTGAACTTCTTTAAAATGAAAGTAAAACAATTGCTGAGTTCAGACGGGGAATCTTCTCATGTTCACACCATGAAATAAATCTCTTTAATTGAAGCAGAAAATAAAACAAACATTTGTACTTGTATAATATACATAGATAGGCTGCCCATTAACCAATATTCTGTAGTCTATCGTCTCACGAGGATTGCGGATCTAATGTCGGTTTAGTCGAAATACACATATTTCGAATATTTGGTTTGTTGGATTATCTAGTGTAAGTAAACAGTTTTAAAAAACGAGGAAAAAGGTGTGTAGGTGATTTTAAGATAAAAATTCAAACATGAGACACACTTGGAATTCTGACTCGACCATATAATCCAGTTTGATGATTGAGTGTAATATAATTAAATCCTAATTAATCAATTAAACATACAGATCAAAGCAGTAGAAGTAAAGAACACCAATATTTGTTAACGAAGGAAAATCCCTTGAAGAGCTCTTTACAGGAATTAAAAAACCTTCGAGCAAGCTTTGCTAAAACGATCAACTAGAAAAGATAAATTATAGTTGGTCTAGTCATGACTAAAATTTAGTAAACTCTAACCACCCAACCTATAAATCAACGAAAAGCATCTTTGATTGTGCCTCCAGCACTTTCCAGCAACTCCAGACTTCTTTTCCCTCCATGTGGATCACCAAAAACTAACCTCATTCTTCTCCAACGGGAACTCCAGCTGTCTCTCCCTAACTTCATAACTCTGAAGGATTATTGGTAAAAGATTTGGTTCTTGGTGTATGATCTTTGAATCTTTTATGTTTTGATCTTGTAGTTGACTCAAGAGGTATATATAGTATGAAATGTTTGCCGTTATTTAGGATTGTAAAACAAGTGGAAATTGCAAACCTAGGGTTCCTAGATAACACCGTTGCTCAAGCACGTCTTTTGCAGTAAGCAAGCAGTTAGTCGATCGTTCGAGAGCCCGTGTCACGGCCGACGAGCGATGCCATCACTGCAATTTCTGCTCAAGTGCCATCTGTGTCGTTGGCGAGCATTTTTTCAACTATTTTTTTCTCCTTGATCCATCTTTGACTTTTTTGACTCCTTCAAGACATATAATATCAATTCCCGACTCTTTGACTTTAGTTACAACTCAATAAATATGATTTTGAATACATAACTAGTCAATTACACTTTAGAACTAACAAAACTTATCAGTACCAAACATACGCTATTTGTTCCATCTTATAATTTCATGAATTACAAGATAATCTCTACTTCTGATTGAAAATCTAGTTTATTTTTTTTTAAGTTCTACAGTATTATTATTAAATGGTTTTAACTAGAAAATTAAATGTCACGCATTCATGTGTTTGTGATAGTGTGCCAAAAGATTGGCAGTAAATTAACATATGGTATTGATGCAATTGAGGTGTTCAAACAATAATAAACGGTCGCGAAGTTTACTAATTCCATCTGCTTTATTTAATTTTTATCCATTCTCCTATAAATCTCGTCTAGGAGAGTGTTAGGTCCAAATTATATGTTTAACAATTTTCAAATTTTTAATTGGCAATTTTCTTAGTGAAAATCATGTTTTGGTTTAATTGTATTAGAAGTTAATCTAATTGTAATACAAGTCAAAATAGGAGTTATTGAGTTTTAGTGATAGTAAAAATAGTTTGGGGATGATAGAGTCCAAAAAGAAGTAAAAGAAATACAAAGAAAAGATCAAGTTAATTTATAATTAGTCCAAACACTACTAAATCTTTACGGACTCTGGCCATATAACTTGTAAATCACCAAGTAACTCATTTGGTTGTACAAGCCTGCACTTCCCAAAACTCTAGAATTTTTTATTTCCTGTAGATTTTCAAGAATAAACTTGTTCTTCGCAAATCGGAACTCTGGTCATCTTCTTGGATCTTCAAAACTCTGACAGAGTTTAACAGAGGTGGTTGATTTCGTGTTTTGAGAAATTAGGATTTTGATGTTTATATATGTGGTTGAATAAAGAGAAGTTTTGATTTGGTAGTTTGAACTTCAATCTATGTTCTCTTTTGTGAAAGTATGTTCAACCAACCTTCGAAAAGAAGTAGGGCTTGGGTATTTATAGTTTGGAGTGTTTGGGGTTGTATAGGATTGGAAAAACTGTTTAAAATTGCGAACTAAGGTTTTCGGGATAAATATACTGCTTGGGGCTCCAAGTAGGCACTAGACAAGCGACATGCGCCCCTCGAGAGGTTGGCACTGAGCAGGTCCCAGCTTCCTGTTTTGCATGCTCAAGCACTAGCTAGATGGCTAGCTAATGGCTTTCCGGTTATTTTTTCTCCTTGTTCCATCTTTAATCTTTTGGACTCCTAGTTGATTTATACTAACACTCTAATGGCTCTTTGACTTTTATAGCAACTTTATCATTTTAATTTTGTCAATAGAATTGTCAATTACAATAAAACCTAAGAGAGAGTAAATGTTATTTGTAAAACCTTAGGTGACTGTAACTATCAACATTACATAACTCTGCTGATGGGTTGATTTGCAGAGGCAATTATATTCATCACTGATTAACTCGCCCCGATATTGTTATCCTGTGATTTTAGCAAAAAAGGTCCTTTGACAATGAAAAGTCGTGATAGATACTGATATTATCTATTTTAATTTGGTTTATTTGATTTTTATTACAGTTTGATGATTGAGTGTAATATAATTAAATCTGAATTAATCAATCAAATATGCAGATCAAAGCAGTAGAAGTAAAGAACATCAATATTTGTTAACGAATGAAAATCCCTTGAAGAGCTCTTTCACAAGAATTCAAAAAAAAAAAACCCCGAGCAAGCATTGCCAAAGCAATCAACTAGAAAAGATAACTTATAATTGGTCCAAATACAGCTAAACTTTAGTAAACTCTAATCACCCAACTTGTAAATCAACGAAAAACCTCTTCGATTGTGCCTCCAATACTTTCCTGCAACTTAGGACTTATTTTCCCTTCGCATTGTTCTTCTCCAACTGGAACTCCAGCTGCCTCTCCCTAACTTTAGAACTCCAAAGGATTGCTGGTAAAGGATTTTGTTTTTGGTGTTTGATCTTTGAATCTTTTATGTTTTGATCTTGTGGTCGAGTCAAGAGAACTGTGGAATTGGTATTTGATCTCTATAGAATGTTCTCTTAAATGGCTTGGGTATATATAGTATGAAGTGTTTGACGTTGTTTAGGATTGTAAAACAAGTGGAAATTGCGAACCTAGGGTTCCTAGATAACACCGTCGCTCAAGTATGTCTCTTGCAGCTTGCAAGCAGTTAGTCGATCGCTCGAGTACCCGTGTCACGGCCAACAAGCAATGCCATCACTGCAATTTCCGCTCGAGTGCCATCTATGTTGTTAGCGAGCATTTTTTCAACTATTTTTTTCTCCTTGATCCATCTTTGACTTCTTTAACTCGTTCAAGACATACTATCAACCCGCGACTCTTTAACTTTAATTACAACTCAATAAATATGATTTTGAATACATAACTAGCCAATTACAATTTAGAACTAACAAAACTTATGAGTGCCAAACATACTCTATTTGTTTCAACTTATAATTACATAAATTACAAAATAATCTTTACTTCCAATTGAAAATCTAGAATATTTTTTTTCAGTTCTACAGTATTACTATTAAATGGTTTTAACTAGAAAATTAAATGTCACACATTCATGTGTTTGTGATAGTGTCCCAAAAGATTGGTAGGAAATTAACGTAGGGTATTGTTGCAATTGAGGTGTTCAAACAAAAATGTTTAGTCGGGAAGTTTACTAATTCAGTCTGCTTTATTTAATTTTTATCTATTCTCCTACAATTCTCGTCTAGGAGAGTGTTAGGTCCAAATTATAGGATTAACAATTATCAAATTTGTAATTGACAATTTCTTTAGTCAAAATCATGTTTTAGTTTAATTGTATTAGGAATTAATCAAATTGTAACCAAAATTAAAATAAGAGTTATTGAGTCTTAGTGACAGTAAAAATAATATGGGGATGACAGAATCCAAAAAGAAGTCAAAGAAATACAAGGAAAAGATCAATTTAACTTACAATTAGTCCAGACACTACTAAATATTAACGGACTCTGGCCATATAACATGAAAATCACCAAGTAGCTCATTTGGCTGTACACGCCTGCGGTTCCCAAAACTCTGGAATGTTTTATTTCTTGTGGAATTTCAAGAACGAACTTGTTCTTCAAAAATTGAAACTTTGGTAACCTTCTTGGATCTTCAAAACTCAGACTAATGTAACGGAAATGGTTGATTTGGTGTCTTGAAAGATTAGGATTTTGATGTTTTCCTTAATGGTTGAATCAAGAGAAGTTTTTGACTTGGTTGTTTGAACTTCAATCTATGTTCTCTTTTGTGAAAGTATGTTCAACCAACCTTTGAAAAGAAGTAGGGATTGGGTATTTATAGTTTGGAGTGTTTGGGGCTGAATTGGATTGGAAGAACTGTTTAAAATTGCAAAATAGGGTTTTCCGGATAAAAATACTGCTCGGGCTCGAGTACGTGCTAGGCGAGCAACGTTGCGTACCTCGAGTGGCAAGTTGGCACGGAGCGAGCGCCAGCTTCCTATTTTACGTGCTCGAGCACTAGCTAGATGGCTAGCCAAAGGCTTTCCGGCTATTTTTTTCCTTATTCCATCTTTAATCTTTTGGACTTCTAGTTGACTTACACTACCACTCTAATGACTCTTTGACTTTTATAGCAACTTTATCATTTTAATTTTGTCAATAAAACTGCCAATTACAATAAAATCTATTTAATTTGGTTTATTTCATTTTTATGTCTACTTAGTTTTAATTAAATTTTATTTCTTAATTTAATATTTTATTTCAGGAAGATTTTGCCTTTTTTTGTTGCTAAGGTTTATTTAGAGCTATGGTTCATTGTAAGTTGGTTGTTTTTTAATATTAAATAAACTACTTGGAGCTTTTCATAATTATTAGTTATTTCAGTATTCATGCGCGAATGAATGCATCGTCATCAGATGTTATTTTTCTTGCTCATCTGTGTCTGTGTAGTGTAAAGTATCCATCTCAATGAGAAATAATTAGTTTAATTAAAGAGCCCAAATATCGCTGCACTTGACAAAGAATTAAAACTAAGATAGAATTAAATTAGTGTTGGAAGGTTGTTACAGCGTCACTATGACATTGTCACACAAAGTTGGGATGCATTTTTCTTAAAAAGAGTATTCCCATCTAACTACCGAAAATAAAATAGAATACTAGTTGCGGTGGGATTAAGTCGAGCATTATTCTACATCATTCTTTTATATTTGAAGAAAACTCGACCTTGGGTCTTGAAAAATAACTCAATCGAGATTCTTAATCAATTTAGATAATGTTTAGACCCTAGAAAGTGCACAACAAAATTATAAGTTGCATTTAAAAGTAACAAGTCACTTTTTGAATATTTCTAGATGATTAATTTATCACGCCAATTATCATATGTTTAATTACCACAATTGTAATATGAAAGCAGTAAAAAACACCAAATTGATCATTGAGAAAACCCTTCGCAAAGGATCAAAAAATTCGGGCACTTTGTCAGTCTATAATCAACCATAAACCAAACAACTCACAGTATGGTCTAAACTCGACTAACCCTTAGTCCCATCTGACCTTCTTTTCATGCTCTTGATCCGAATGGGTTACGGACTTCTTACATTAGATCTCTACTCCTAGTATATCACATTGGTCCTCGTGGATTGCGTGCTCCTTACACCAGCTCCCGACATCTAAGCCCTCTTGGACTACGTGTTTCTGTAGTAGCTCCCAATCCCTAATAACGTTTTGTTTTATATTGTTCAAAATGTAGTGGGATCCTAGTCGGGCCAATTGCTTGATGAAATGGAATGCATAAAATGGGTGGAAGAAATTTTGCCCATGCATTTGTCGTGCGTATGCATAACTTGTTTCTGCAGAAACTGAGGTTAAAATGCTTCTACCGTGCGTACGCATGAATTATACTATGCATACGCATGAGGTTAAAAACAATTCGTCGGCTAGTTTTTCAACTTTAAACACGGTGTCCTTATGGATGAAAAATTACATTTTTTTATCATGCTTTGCCACCTTTTCGTGTCGTATTGATTGAGATCTATAAATATGAGATTAATAATCAATACGAAACACATTACAAACCACTTGAGATCAAATCCGTTCCACAAGAAAGGTTAAATCTCTTTTCTTTCATATTCAAAAGTCTATTTTTTGTGTTCTTGAATTTTGAAGGAATTTCACTAATATTTAAGTGTTTATTCTTTTTCAAAGCTTGATCAATCCTACAAACCATTTGCCAAGAGTCCCTTTAAGCACCAATTAAATTTTAGATGGGACAAATATTGTTTGAGGACAACGATCTTGCGTTTGAGCCTTTCTACCATATTCAGGTTTCTTGATTCTTTCTTTTTGTTGTCTTCTCCATTCCCTTAAAGGATAATATTCCAACAATCTAGCAATCTCAAACGATAATCTACAATGGGGAATGAAACTACCATGGTGACAATCAAGTTGAAGAATTAAGACCTCCTTTCTTTGGACTGTTTTGCTGGGACAAATTTTACAAGGTGGCAGGACAAGTTAAAGTTTTTCCTAACGGCATTGAAGATCTACATTCTTGATCTAGAATTGACACCACTTGTAGATCCAACGGATGAAGATACCGAAGCCGTACAGATGGGGAGACAAAAGCGTCAAGATGATGAATTCATATGCCGCAATCATATTCTCAATGCATTATCCAACTAGTTGTATGATCTCTACACCAACATATCTTCGACAAAAGACAATTGGGATGCGTTGGAAAAAATATATAAAGCCGAAGAAGGTACCAAAAAGAATTTCTCATATCAAGGTATTTTGATTTTAAATTCTTTGAAAATATTCCCCTTCTTCCCCAAGTGCATGAATTGCGAGTTCTTGTAAACAAGTTGAAGGCCGTCAAAATTGAAATTCCCGAATCTTTCCAAGTGGGAGCAATCATTGTGAAACTCCCGAGATCTTGGAAAGGATATCAAAAGAAAATCATGCATAGTTCCAAAGATTACTCACTAGAACAAGTGCAGGAATATCTTCGAATTGAGAAAGAGTCAAGGGCAAGATATAAGAATGACAATTCTTTTGAAGGCACTTCAAAGGCTAATATTGTGATGAAGATCGAACATTTAAACAAATCCAACAAGAGAAAGCCTTCTAAAAACTTTGACAAGTTTAAGAAGAAGTCCAAAGGAGGTCGCTTTGTATGTGGAAAACTCGGACATTATGCAAAAGAATGTCGACGCCCAAAAAAAACAACTTCGAAGGAAAAGTGAACTCCATCAAAGAAGATAACATTGTAACTATTGTGAGTGAGATCAATGCTATCATTGGAAAGGTTCCTCATTGGTGGTATGATACATGTGCAACTGTACATGTATCATATGATAAATCTTTATTCAAAACTTATTATGAAGTGGATGGAGATCAAGAAATTTAAATGGATAATGAATGCCACACCAAAGTAATTGGAAAATGAAATGTAGAGATTATCTCCACTTCTGGTAAGACTGTTACATTAAAAAAATTACTACATGTTCCTCATATGAATAGGAACTTAGTTAGTAGTAATCTATTAGGGTAGACATAAAAGTTTTTGAGTCCGGTAAACTTGTACTATCCCTAAATGAAAAATTTATTGGAAAGGGCTATTCTAGTGGAGGAATAGCGAAGCCTTGTACCATTGACAAATTGATTAACAATAAATTGAATTTGCTTTTTTGATTTATTCATTTACTTTATGGCATGCTAGTTTGGGTCGCATAGATAAGAGTGCCCTGAAATGAATGTTAAAATGTGACTTAATATCTTATAAAGAAAATGACGAATATAAATGTAAAACTTGTGTAGAATCTAAAAGGATAAAAAACCCATATCAAAGTGTGAATAGGACTTCTAAAATTTTAGAATTTATTCATATAAATGTGAATTAAATGATATGTTAACTAGAGGTTGAAATAGGTATTTCATTACCTTTATAGATGATCGCTCTAGATACACTTTTGTTTATTTAATGAAAAATAAACATGAAACTTTTGATATTCTTAAAACATATAAAAATGAAGTTGAAAATCAGTTAAGTAAAAAAATAAAAACTCTAAAAATTGATAGAGGAGGTGAGTATTTTTCTAGTGATTTTAATTCATTTTGTGAGCAATAAGGTATGTTCTGCACCTAGGACATCCGAACAAAATGGTTTGGCTGAAAGAAAAATAGAACATTAGTTGAAATAATAAATGCTATTTTAACTTATGCTAAGTTGTCATTTAATCTATGGGATGAACCATTGTTGAGTGTATGTAGAATATTAAATAGGATTCCCTCTAAATTTATAAAGGTTTCTCCTTGTGAATTATGGAAAAAAAAAAGAAAAATCAAATATTGGATATTTCAAAATGTGGGGGTATCTTGCACATTGTAAGAACACGAACCCTAATAGGACTATGTTGGATCCAAGAGGTATCAAATGTGTCTTTGTTGGATATGCTAGTAGTAGCAAATCATATAAATTATTGAATTTGGAGACCAAAGTGATAATTGAATCAAATGACGTGGAGTTCTTTGAGAATTCACTATCTTATGATAATGAATTAAGGAAAACTCATAGAGAAATTCATAGCTCTAGCGGAACACAAGTTAAAACATCTTCTAAAGATTTTAATGAATCTAGTAAACCTTGAAAAGTAAAAGAACTCGGATAGAAAAGACTTTAGAATCGGATGAAATTGATTCTAAACTTATTTCACTTTACCTAGTAGAGGGAAATGAGAAGAATGTTGTAAGAACAATTTCTTTTGTTCTACAAGTAGAAACTGATCCCAAAACTTATGGAGAAGATATGGTTTCTTGTGATAGCATATTTTGGAAAGATGCAATTAAAAATGAAATAGATTCAATTATGTCAAACAATACATGAAAACTTATCGATTTACCACCCAGATTAAAACATACTAGATGTAAATGGGTGTTCAGGAGAAAATGTAATGTTGATGGTTCTCTTAATATCTTTAAAACTGGATTAGTAGCTAAGGTTATCGACAAAAGGAAGGAATATTATTCGCATTAGCTTCTATACATGACTTGCATGTTCATCAAATAGATGTCAAAAATGACATTCTTAAATAAGAATCTCTATACGGAGATTTATATGGAATAACCTGAAGGGTTTGCTCTATAATGAGTGTGTTTTACGCACGAGTGTTATACTAAATTTAACTTAATTGTTGGCCTAACTTTATGATTATAGAACGTTTTTAATGTGTTTGTTAGTGTTGTTTTGAAGGAATGGTAAAGAGGTGAAAAAAGGGTATTGAATTGTATAATCAAGCCAAAGTGGAGAAGAAGAGCCGAAGATTGGTGCCCAGGCGCCATAGACGGGCGCCCAAGTGCTAGCAGCAGCAATGCAGCGCCTTTTGCCAGCCGTCAGAAACCATACAGCGGCGCTGCCACCATAGCGACCAGACGTTGCCTAAACAAGAATCGCGGCGCCTAGGCACTGCGCCGCACAATTAGGTTTTTGTTGATTTGGGCCGCGAGAAGCCCAGAAAAAGACTCCAATTTGGTCAAGGACGTGTAGGGAACTATAAATAGACCAAAGAAAGCATGAATTAGGGGTTTCAATCGTTGAAAAAAGAGATATACAACGAGAGATTGAAGAGCGAAATTAAGAGAAGAAATTCATCACGAGATTCGAGATTAAAGCAAAGATTGGAAGCGGAAGAAGATCTTGGTGTAAGAGTTGATTCCTTTCCATTTCTTTATTCAATTAATCCGGTGATATACTCAAAGATATTTATTTGTTTTTCATTTTACATTATGCGTAACTAAACGTTAAATTAGGGCAAATAATGTAATCTTTTGTNTAGGGAACTATAAATAGACCAAAGAAAGCATGAATTAGGGGTTTCAATCGTTGAAAAAAGAGATATACAACGAGAGATTGAAGAGCGAAATTAAGAGAAGAAATTCATCACGAGATTCGAGATTAAAGCAAAGATTGGAAGCGGAAGAAGATCTTGGTGTAAGAGTTGATTCCTTTCCATTTCTTTATTCAATTAATCCGGTGATATACTCAAAGATATTTATTTGTTTTTCATTTTACATTATACGTAACTAAACGTTAAATTAGGGCAAATAATGTAATCTTTTGTGATCCTTAATTTTTTAATTCAAAGATTTTCTGTGTTTATTCTTTTATGTGTTGATGTTGTTATGAGCTTAATTCTTTGAATTATCTGACCAATAATTTGATGATTACTTGAGTTTCGTACGAATCGAGAGGTGAGTTTGAGGCTTAGATCGATAATAAAATCCGGTAATGTATTATAATGTATAGAGATACCTATACTAATTATTGCGTACAAGGTAGTGAATCATTATATGGTTTAAAGCAAACACCTAAGAAATGGCATGAGAAATTCGACTTAAATATTGCTTCATTTGATTTTAAAAATAATAGTGTAGATCAATGCTTGTATTCTAAGTTATGTGACAATTGTATTATATTTATTTGCTTATACATTGATGGCATGTTGATTTTGAGTAATCACACATGAATGGAATACAAATAAACGAAGAGATTTCTATCTTCAACATTCAAGATGAAAGATCTTGAACAAGTGAATACCATTTTGGATATCAAAGTTAGGGCTGTACATGGTCCGATTCGGTTCTAAAGAGAACCGAACCAAACTTGAATTTTTAGGGTATTTAGTAAATGGAACCGTCGGTGACAAATTTAATTATGGAGCTATCCGGGTTCGATTCCATTCGATTCTGTTCGGTACTATTCGATTCTAGAGTTTTGTACAATAATTAATTTTTTTAAAATTACGATGTTACAATAATTCGACTATGACATGTTCAATCTTAACTTTTACAAAATGATGTAGTCCAATCTCGTGATATCTTTTGCACCTCTCTTTACTGAGTTTTTCATATATTTGATTGTTAAAATTATAGGAAGAAGAAGATGGCTATTTCACAATAATAGAATGGCAGAAATAATACTACGGTAAAGTACGAGATTTGGATAAAATTTAGGTCAATTTGATTAAGTTGGGCTTGGCTGGAAATTAGAAATAGTAAAATCATATTTTGGATAAGGACTAAATTAATTAGTTAGCAAATTTATTTGTAAAAAAAATTAATTTGACTTATTTGCGATAAAAAACTAAAAAATTAAGGAGATTCGGTTCTTCGGTTCTTGGTTTAGAACCGAACCAAACTCGTCAGTTCTCGATTCAGATACCTGTTCGAGTATTTAACTTAAGAAAAATCGCTCAGTTCGATTATGTCTGGTTTGGTCCGATTCTTTCGGGAGTTTTGTCCAGCCTTAATCGAAGTTACTAAAACTAGTGGGGGTTACAATTTGAGTCAATCACATTATATCGAGAATATGACAAATGAGTTCGTACATTTGAACATAAAAGAGTATAATACTTTTCTTGATCCAAGTTCTAAACTTATAAAGAATGATGAAAGAGTTATTGTTCAATTGAAATATGCAAGTGTTACAGGGAGTCTTATATGTGCAGTTCAATGCACAAGACCGGACATATCATTTGAAATTAGCAAACTTAGTAAGTTTACTAGTAATCCGAACAAGGAACATTGGAAGGCCATTGGAAGAGTTCTTGGCTATTTAAAGAAAACCAAGAACTTAAGTCTACAATATACTAAATTATCGACTATATTAGAAAGATTTGCCGAAGCTAGTTGGATATCTAGTACAAGTGAGAGAGTAAATCTACTTCAGGTTGGATATTTACTCTTAGAGGAGGTACTGTTTTTTGGAAATCAAAAAAACAAATGTGTATAACTCAACTATGGAATATGAATTTGTAGCACTATTAGAAACTGAGAAAGAAACGGAGTGGTTTAAGGATCTACTTTACTAGATACCTTTGAGACAGAAGAATACATCTTCGATATCTATCATGTGTGATAGTCAAGCCACATTAGCAAAGGCATACAACGAGAATTATACAATGGAAAGGCTAGACATAACTACAAAAGGAAATTAATCAAGAGTTGAATCATTTCCCTAAATTATGTTAAGTCAATAGAGAGCTTAGTGGATCCTTTAACTAAACCTCTAAAAAGAGATCTAATAATATCTACTTCGAGTAGGATGAGGTTGAAACTCTTAAACTAAAAGATCCACTAATGATGGAAACCCTTCCTGTCATTATTTAACAAGTAATCCATGGGCTCAAAGGGTAATAACAAGTTATTCGATATGTGGATAGTTTCAGCATTATAACATCCACGATAACCTTATCTTAATTATATAATGCTAATTTTTATTCAAGTGAGGGTTGAGATCTAAACTCTTAATGAAGTTCAGTACTAAATACAAGTATTTTTAAAGGTAACAAAGATACTAGAACTTCACCTAGATGAACTTCGAGGTGGTGTCGCTTCAATAGAAATAGAGTTTCTTTCTTAAAAGTTTCTTCAAAAAAAATGAACGCAAGACCATATTAGTGCTAAGCGAGATTGAGGAACTTGTGAACACATGATACTTGTGTGTGTGTTTCACAGGTATTATCACAAGGAATAATTTGTTCAAAGCTATCATGTTATCTGGAATTTCAATGATACTTTGTGAGAACTACACTATTGTTAGATTCAAATAGAAAAATAATTAATCCTTATACATAAGTGTTGTTATTTTGAATATGTGATCTATATATTTTTGAACAAGTGGGGGATTTTTATATATTGGTCAAAATTTAGTGGGCCTCTTGTTGGGCCGCCTGATGAAATGGAATGCATAAAATGGTGGAAGAAATTTTGCCCATTCGTATACACGAGCCCTTTTGTCGTGCGTACGCATGGCTTGTTTCTGCGGAAACTAAGGCGCTAAAATGCTTCTACCATGCGTACGCATGGATTATGCTATGCGTACACATTGGGTTAAAAACTAGTCGTTGGTTGGTTTTTCAACTTGAAACCTAGTGTCCTGTTGGATGAAAAATTGCCTTTCTACATCATGTTTTGGTACCATTTCATGTAGTATTGATTGAGATTTATAAATAGGTGATTAATGATCAATACAAAACACATTAAAAACCACTTGAGATCAAATTCCATTTCACAAGAAAGATTAAAACTCTTTTCTTTCATGTTCAAACGTCTATTTTTTGTGGTCTTGAGTTTTGAAGGAATTTCACTAGTGTTTAAGTTTTTATTCCTTTTCAATGCTTAATCCTATAAATCATTTGCCAAGAGTCCTTTTAAACACCAATTAAATCCTAAATGGACAAATATCATTTGAGGACAACGATCTCATGTATGAGCCTTTCTAGCATATTCAGCTTTCGTGATTCTTTCTTTTTTTATGTTTTCCATTCCCTTGAAAGAAAATATTCCAACAATCTAACACGTTTATCTCTGGTAGATTAGGTGGTTTGGTGTTTGATCAAAAGATCTTTTGTGTTTTGATTTGCAGTTTAATGTGGAACAATATGGCTTGATCAACAAAATATGTTCTGGAAGAATTTATGGATCAAGTAATACGTAGTGATTGAATCTTGGAATCAATGAATGTTTTTTATCATCAAATAATTGATCTCTAAAAAGTAATTGATCAAGTAACACATGATGCAGTTTAATGTTTGTTATTTGAAGATGTCTGCCACAGTAAAAAGTAGGGAAATTTCTGCCACTGGATCAGTCTTGGACAAAAGTGAGGATTGTAAGGCTATATACTCACGTAACAATAGCATAGTATAATGCCAAGTTGAATATGTAGAAATGAATCACATATATATTCCGTTATGTTCTTATATTTTAGGTTGAAATAAATCAAATATGCCTTGCGTTGATCAATTTTAAAGTACATTATTAATTTAGTCGATTTGTTGCAAACATATGATGCATGTTAGGTAAAGATTCTGTAATTATATATTCTTTAAATTTGGTATCTTTATCGATATCATTGGATTAAACTTCTTCTATACTTCTTACTAAACAAAAATTTGGAGTACTTCGTTCACAAAATTGCTCAGCCTCTGATTTTCTTTTCAGTTGTCCCTAATAAACATTGGACATATTAGAGGCCAAAACTTTTCATTACAAAGTGTGTTGCTGATATCCTCGAATATGATTAGTAACTGAAATGAAATGTTAATTACATATTTTCAAAAAATGAAATTTATACAACAAACATAGATTAATCGCTAATATACCTTTAGACGCCTAACGGAAACGTGACTAAATAATAAAAGGGTCTTCGAATTTTGCTCGAACGAACGTGAGAACTACTAGAATACATCAGAGAACGGAAAGCTAAAATATTATTGTTCAAAAATGATTGTAGGTTTCGCAAACCCTTAGCAAATATTTAAATCGTCAAAGAGAAACCCTATTTTGGTATAGAATCCGAATAGGACTAGAAAATTGTAAGAACAACGAAAATACCTTTAAACTAACTTGAAAATATAAAAGCACTAAAGCGGACCCTTAACCAATGGAATTTCACCAAGAAAGTTTCACCATGTTGGCCTTTTATCGTCACCCCAGCAAAATTATAGAGAATTGTAAAACGCTTTTGGATTGTGCTCGTTCACATAAATCTAGCACCCAAGTTGAAAGGTATGCGATTTTTCATAGGCCCTTCTTACTTCTCCGCTTTTCAAATTGGTTTACGATTTTCTCTTATTTAAAAAAGATAAATAAAATAACAGGAACTAATACTTCATTTCTCGAGCTAAAATACAAAAAATTAATGTCGCGGCTTCTTTTATTGGGTAATGACACAAAACTCTTCTGTCATTTTTATATGTATTTAAAGTGTTCATTTGCGCCAAAATATATAAATGATAAAGATGCTTTGGGTCAATTATTCGATTCACAAAGTAGGCTGCCGAAATTTATTTGTCTTATTCAGACGAGTTATAATTAAAGTCAAACCGACCATTCAAATTATTGACAAATCCTATAATATAATATTTAATCAATATCTATTGAATAAATTACATCAAATGCAGAATTGCTTAGGGGGCGTTCTCTTTGTCGTTTTCTGTTCGTTTTCTGTTTTCGATTTTTCCAAA
>CAIGRK010064694.1:0-11579 GCA_903798315.1 Fraxinus greggii
TCAAGAAAAAGCAAAGGAGTTTGTGGAATTAATCAAAAGTATAATTCTTATCACAATTTCCATCTAAACACAATGCAGATCCTTGAAGAGAATTGAAAATTGTTTTATTTTCGCTGTACATGATTAAGTAAATTCCCAACAATTATCACGTTTGGGTTTCTCCAAATTGAAGGCCCATAAGAATTTTAATTTCCTAAATCCATCTTGTAGGTGCCAAAAACCATAATTGAAAGCAAGTTGTTTTTGTTATGTCATGTAAGCAAAATTGGATAATACTTAGTCCCGTGCACATTAAAATTTTCATTTTCATTCTTTTACTCATTTTCAATCACACATTTTTCAATAAAATAATATTTTCTATCACATCAATAATTTTTCCTTCTTCTTCAACTACACATTTTCTATCAAACAATTGGTTATAAGATTTGTTTCCATTGCCAAAAAGTAAAAAAAAAAAAAGAGTAAAAAATCATTTTTTCATTAAAATTTAGTGTTCGTTTGACGTTGTTTTACATGAAAGTTATCCATTAAAGTGAATTTTTTTACAATTAGTTATGAAATTTATTTTCATTGTAAAAAAAAATCAGAATTCGATTTTCCCACCTTTTCTCCTCACGCCTAGAAATGGGCGTGTGAAGGGAAAAATTTTCCCACATTTCGCATGGAAAAATGTGGAAATCAAACACTACTTTTGGATGGAAATGGCCCAATCAAACACTACCTAAAAAAAAATAAAAATTGTAAGGAATAATGAAACACACGAAAAAAGGAAATTTTATCTTCCCAGCCATCATCGCACATCACATTCCATTCCCACAACATGCCACCACCCACCCATTCTAATTACTGAAAATTATTATATGAATGCTAATATATTTAATATTCAAATTTAACTTAAAAACTATCGCGCGGTCCTAGTAATTTGAATCAATTGTATATTTGTGTGAATGTCGTGGACAAACTTCATCATTTAGCTCCTATTTGGTACACATTAAAATTTTAATTCTCATTCTTTTATTCATTTTCAATCACACATTTTTCAATAAAATAATATTTTCTATCACATCAATAATTTTTCCTTCTTCTTCAACTACACATTTTCTATCAATCTACCATTCGAAAATACATTCTTCCAAATTAATGTGGCTCAAACACACCTAATAAAGGAAAGTAAAATGTTATAAGAAATATTGTGTAGTTATTTAAAATTGTAGGTCAAACAAAACCTTAAAAATGAAGAAACCGTTAAAGAAAAACCGCGCTCATTGGGTGTCTGAGGACCTATTGATGGTTCAACGAAAAATGTGAAGGCTCATGTCCCCATGTATAGCTCTCAACCTTGTAGACGCATCTTTTGTATCCAACAAATAGATACTTCCATTCGTTAAGTGAGACGTGGACGCCCAAATGGTAATATTGGTCCGGTTCAACACAGAATTGCATAATCCATGATTGGATACAATTTCACAACCCATATGAAGTACAATCAAACATGTATATATTCTCATTCATTGTCAATCAGTAAAAGCAAAATACAAGATGAGCACAACAGATGTGCAAGTGATGCATACATAGGTTTTGAACTTCCAAGGCTAATGCAAATCTATGCCAGAAAGCAAGGGGTTGGAATATCCAGCCCATCTTATATATCAATAGCAGTAATTTGCCAGCAGATCAATACAAGGAATCATCTCTATTGATAAACTGGCAACTGCATAAACTACGCAAACCCAACTCCCTCCAAATCTAGAAATGCACAACATGACCACGCATGAGAAGCTGCAACTGTTTATATAGCAAAACTAGTTCTTGCAATTTCATTGCCCTTTAAGGGCAGCAAACCTAGCCGCCAATTCATCGTAATCAGGCAATTTGGGATGCACATGTCGTGCCTGGTTATCTGGCTGAAAAGTATTGGCACGAGTAAACACTTTCTTCACCTGTGGTGACCCATTTTCTGTGTGAGGAAGAGAGATTGATCTGGCAGGATGTGGAACTATCTCTGACTCAACATGGCGTCCATCTCTTCTCTGGTCGAGTGATAGTTCACCAGCATCAATGGCTCTTTGAATTGCTCTCTGATGTGAAGAACGAGCTAGTAACTTTCTCTTCACTTCATCGGCATCATAACTTGATGGTTTCTTGCTGTAATGGATTAGTAGTTTATCCATCACCCGTTCTTCATCATCATTTTGATGGTGCTCATTATCAAACAAGATCTGCAACCCCTTTCTTGAATGGTCCCTTCTCCTGCTACTTGAACTCCTCTTTCCACTACTGGAATCATCAACATTACCTAGACTGTAATGATTGGATGATGATTTTTGGTGTTTCCTCCTAATTGATCTTGGTTTTGGCAAGGGAATTGCATTGTCCTGATACTCATCCTCCTTTTTATAGCCATAACTGTCTATTTTGACGAGCCCAAGACTTTTCCCTTCATGATCATGATGATCTGGTTCCTCCTGACTTTTGCCCATGCTGTTGACTGGTTTACTTCTATTGTGCGGAGAAGATCCTATGAAATGTCCATCGAAGTCGGAACCACCATATTTAGACCCTCTGCCGGCTCTATGTTTATCTTCTTTTGGTTTAGTATACGGAGGGAGAGGGAGAATGGCATTATCTTTTGATTTAATATATGGAGGGGGGAGATTGCTGTAGCCGGATTTCAACTGATCTGTTTCTTCCACCCGTGCTTTTCCTGTCGAGTTCAAAGTATTCTTTCTATTAACATGGTCAGGGGAAGAAATAAGATCTTCACTTTTTCCAGGAAATCCCGCGCACCTAGTGGAAACATCGGGTTTTTTACAAGATAGTGCTCCTATGGTTTCTCCTTTCCGTGTATGGACACCATTATTGTGCCCAATTTGACCAGCTACAATATTATCCACCATACGTCGAGGGGATGGACTGCTTTTGCTTACTCCCTTAAATGAAATATCATCTTTCCCATTTAGATTCAAATGCTTGTCCTCTATTAATCCTTGCCTTCCATGAAATAAAACACTCTGTCCTCCACTTGAAGTGCTATCTTCTCCCTTCACAAGTGACTTCTGTTTGTAATAACTTGTTCTTTCCCGCCCATCACCATGATTTAACTCATTTCGTTTCACGGCATTACCCTCTGGCCGGTTGCATGTTTGGTTTCCATCATCAAGAAGCCCAGGCCTCGGTTTGGGGATATCCCTCTCTGAAATTGTCGCCTGGAAATTAAATAAATTGCAAGATGGTAAAACAAGATTACTCGGTCGTGAGCAGCAAAATTAGCAAGTCAACAAAAACATGGAACAGTTATAGAAAGATAAACCTGGTGATCTACTGATTTATCTCTATATCTACCTTGGTTTAGTCAGGAAAGATGTTAAAATGCAAATACATAATTTTAAAGGACAAGTATCGCGTAAATAATAATGGTTTTCTTTTCACTTATTACTATTAATGAATCCAGCATTATAACCAACTCGCCAATGGAAAGAAACCATTCCCAAGGGCATCTCGTACTCTCTTAAATAAATAATTTGTTTACATGGCAAGAAACTAAAGAAAAATCATTTACATCAAAATTTTTAGAACTTTCTTTCTATTCAACTTCCACTTCTAAAATTTCTAAAAATCTTCACTTCATAACATGAGAACTATCTTTCTGTTATATTCCAGTAGATTGCCATGCGAGTATTCTGTCAGTAATCATAATCGAATTTCAACATGGTAATTGAAATCTTTCAAATATGTGGATTACTTGTATTGAAATTAACTGCTACTTCTATCTTATTGGCAGCTGAGTGGTTTCAAAAAATCTACTCCAAGAAAAGAAAAAACGTTCCACAGCAAAAACTGATGACTTAAAAGTTATATTGTGTTCACTTCCACTTTCTTTCTTATCTGAAAGAATATCAATTTGATTCAAAGACACCTGTGCAAGTGCAGGAGCAGGAGCAGGAGCAGCCATTCTTTTTTCAAACCCCTTACAGTTCCACATTATTGAAAACTCTGAAGCTATATCTTGCAAGACCTGGAGTCTCTTCTCTGTTGTGGGAGACCTTGAAGAGAATTTCTCAATAAACTGAACCAAAAATCAAGCAATTTGGATATTAAAACAAAGTTATAATGTCAGTTATATCTTTTAAGCATTTTATACGGGAGCATTACCTTCTGATTAACAAAACACTCTAAGGAATTTCCATATCTCTCCAGAAACGTATCCCTGAGATCTCGCAGTTCAGGCAGATCAGAGAACCTTGCGGCTGCAAACATCAGAGATGACACAGCCGCCCTACATTCTTCTGGACATTCCCTTGAAAGAAATCAATTAAGCAGACCAAATGTCATTATCATATGCTGATGATATGATCTGATGTTCCAAAGTCATTCGTGATGGAAATCAAAATGGAAACTTACAAATTGAAAAGTGCAGCTTTCCCGTCCAAAGAATGTGAAATTCATATTCTCACTTTTTCTTCTTTAATTACATTACTACTTTCTTAAAATAGTGCTTCATTCTGTTTTATAGTAAGGGAAAGGGTAGGATTTACAAGTTTACAAGTTTTGCACTTGGATAAATGTTCTTATTGGTGTACAATTGCTCTCCTTCATTCCCTTATAATAAATTATTTCCTCCCTTGCCCTCAAACCAAATGGAGTGCAAACTCTTCAATGCACACCTCCCACATATATTCTAATTTAATTTGGGCAATTAAACATATACGTCCTGGTATGAAACGTCCAGTCTTTTGCTTCTCTAACAAGTATCATATACACTATGGTGCTGGCGGCAATAATAGCCAGTACCAAGCAGTCAACCATATTAAAGCAATTTCTTGTTCTCTTATCAATCTAACAGTGTCATTTTATTTCACACTTCAGTAAATAATTTGCTGTCTTTTTGCTTCAATTATCATGTTTTGTATACATATTTTAATCATAGTTTGCCTCCTTTGCTGTTAATATTATTTCTTTTGAGTCTTCACCACACATGGATTGTTTACTTGTACTCTTTAATGGGAAAAATGGTATTGAAGATTCTTCAGCGCCAATATTGTACTGTGACTGATAATCCATGACACTAGCAGTATGTACAACTATTGAAACAAATTGATCTTCTGAATATAAATTCCCCTGAAGAATGAATCCCCTGGTCCAAATTATATTTCTCACACTGCAGTGGAAGTTTTAGCAGGAACCATGAGCATTATTATGGTTAATATGGTGCATATCAAAGTCTTCATATTTTCATTATATGGCAAATATTTGAATTGTAATAGGTCAGACTTTCCTAGCGTTTGGTGGATAGTTTAGGCACAATCAACAAGATGCTTCAACACAACAAAAGTGTATAAATCAAATTGTATCCAGCATTTATTATACGACTAATTATGCACCTATTTGGTAGCAATTTCGGCCCAATTTTAATTAAAATTGTGACCGTTTAATGTTGTCAGTGGGACCCACATGTGAGAGGGCCAGCCAAACTGTGCGGTTGACTTTGATGTTAACAGTTAGAAAATTCATTTTTTTGGTTAGAAAAATTGCTACCAAACAGGTTCTATACCATTCTATAAGTTTTCCGAGCTCTTCTTTTTCTGTAGTTTTTGGTAAGAATATAAAGTCCAATATGACAAAGGATCCCATAATTAAGTTCCATAATAAACAAACAAATAGCACAAATCATTTGTCTCCCTTTAACAATCAGAGGGCCACATTAAATGAGTTCACTAAATGAAAAGTACTAAATTAATATGATGATATTCTCTGTTATCATCTGATAAAGCAGGAGAAATTATTTTGCAGTGAAGACACCATATTCCTATCAGTTCACATCTCAGATTTAATCATTTTTAAACATTCTTTTTATTTCAGATAACTAGAAGTATGAGCTAAACAGTTAAATGTTAAATTAAACAAACAGGATCATATGGGAACACCATGGAAGATTTATAATTTTTATCTGCAACTGTTAGAGCATATATTCCCTTCATGAATGAGCCCCAGGTTCAAATTTGAACTTCATTGGATGCTTCAGCAAGAACAGAAATATTAAAATGATCAATGGTGCATAAGAAGTTCACACATGTTCAGTATACTGCCTATGTGTAATGTTTTAAATGAAGGAGTTCTGCGGACAGTTATAGCACAATCAACAAGATGTTGTATCAAGATATCCACTATATATACCACTGAAATTGTTTCCCAGCTTCTGTTGCATGAATTACCCTTCAGTCACAAGTTTCCCATGTTTCTCTCTTTCTGTAGTTTTTCCTTGGGTACATAAAGTTCTATATGAAAAGGATTCCAGATATTACAATAAATGAGCAAAAAGTAGCATACAATTAGGTTACTTTAACCAACTTCACTGAATCAACAATGCACAACAAATAATATAACTTTATTCTCAGTTGTAAATTTATCATCCCATGACGCAGAAAATACTGTCATGCAGCACAATACTGCATTCTTATAAGTTTGCATATCAATCTTTGTCATCTTTTACATGCACTTTTGTTGTTTGCGATCACTAAGTGTATGAGATTGTTAACATCTAAATGGTTAAATAAACCAAACTAGATCATATTGGGGAAAGTTGCACCAAGCCAGTAGATACTCGGTTTAGATTACGTGAAATCCTGTATCTGACTACTTTCCAGAGAAAAATATCTCCAGACTGATTTTATATTTTTGAAATCATATTAAGAATATTTGCAATCTGTGCATTCTGTCCTGCATAAGTACTTTGAATTGGTCACAGTTTACGTTTATAAACTCATATGATAACAATGCATAAATAGATCTCCAACAATATAAGCAGATGGAGCATGAGAGAAAGCCATACTTGGATAGTGCACTAAACATATGCTAGTTGACATCATCACACTCATCAGAAGTGCAAGAAAATGCATCAGAAGCTTTGAAAATGTAATCTAATCATACCCTGACTTTTGCATGTTTGAAAGCTGCTTTATAATGTATTCGCAGGTCTCCTCAATAAAATCATAGCATGACAAGAGGCTAAGTCCAGCAAGAAATTCTTCAGTCTGTTTTGCAGGTGAAAACAAAAAACACCGGTGTAAGAATAAATTCAAGTGTGAAACATGTGCCATAGCTAAATTAATGTTTGCGGATGTTACGGATTGATAAGCAAACAAAAAAGACATTCAAGGGATACAACAACAAAATGCTCATGTATACAAAAAGAGAACTATTAATGAAGGATTTTCATTGTTAAATAAGAACCAGATCTTTGTGCAGTACTCGAGCCTATTGAATGAGCATTACCATCCATATCACAATCTTGTTCAAGTAGAATCACATATCAATAAAATATTCAAAGTTCATTTACTATATGATGGAGATCTGTAGAAAGAAACAGAAGAAGAGAGCTGAAGGGGAAATTTTAATGTAAATCACTAGTCTCCGAAATGAAAAATCCTACCTTCAAATTTAACTTAATAACAACACTGTGAGCTATGGACTTAATTGTATCAACTTTGAAATCTTACATCATTGGAAATCTTTGTTTGATAGTCAGTGAGATAAAGAGAAATGGATGAGCTTCATTTCACATTAATACACTTCAAATTTTGAACTCTTGAGAATTGGTCAATCAAACATCTAATAATGTATCTTTTTTTTTATTTTGTTTAAATTCTCCAAAAATCTATTTCAAGCCTATACTTCTAAGAAGGATAAAATTAAATTCTCTATAAGCTCAACCAAACTGATTTAATACAATCAACTCAAGCAGAACTCAAATCAAAAGCACAAATAATTTCAAAAATATAAAAGAGGAAGAATGAAACCAAAAAGGGAACTAGATTCATACCCTTCCGTAGGCGTTAATATCTAATCCATTAGAAAGCAATTTCGCCAGATCTTCTTTCAGAAACCTCTGCTTCGCCTCCGCTCTCTTCCGCACCACTACTATTCTCGTCCGAGTCGCTTTAATTATCGATTTACTACATTTCAATTCAAGTATAAGAATTATAATATAAATAAAAAATAAAAACTCAAGCATGTATATACACAAAGAAAGAGATCAGACCATTTGGAGCTGAATCCACGACCCAACAAACCATCTAACATTTTGAATCTGCTGCTCCTCTGCAAACCCGGATATTCGATATACTGATAAAGTGAAGCAAATTAACTGATGAGCTCAAAGTAGAGAGAGGAACATGTATATGGGTCCTCCATTTTTTTTATTTTTATTCTCATTAAACTCACTTTGGGTTGAAAATGCTGTAGTTTGTATGTATTGGTATATGCATATACAGCACTGTGCAGTCTGCTGTACAAATTGCCAGTGGGACACTCGGCGTCAAAAGCGTTTCAAATTCTTCGTATTTTTATCTTTCTTTTCTCCACCTCCTTGTGACTGTTGCTTAATTTAAAATACAATATAAAGATGTGTTTGATAGAGATTAAAATCGGATTAAAATTAAAAAATTAACCGTTATTGTTGACTTTTATTAGACGAGTGAGACCCAATAACGGCTATATTTTCAATTTTAATTGACTTTTAAGTGTACAAAATACACTTATCAGGAACTGGGATGAGTAGGTGATAAAAATTGAGAATCAGGAATGGTTATAATACTTTGTGTGAATTTTAGAAGGCTTGTTGTCATCGCGTAAATTTGAACTTTGCCAGGGCGATTGATGAGATTGACTTCATTAGACTTAAATTTGTTNGTTGTTGTTGACTTTTATTAGACGTGTGGGACCCATAACGATCATATTTTCAATTTTAATTGAATTTTAATCCGCGCCAAACAAGCTCTAAATAATTTCGAAACTTTTTTTTTTTTGAGAAACTCCATAACGGCTCATTTTTCTACTAAAAATAGCTATAAAAGTTTACTTTTCTATGTAGATTAAAATCAAATTTAAATTTTATGTCAAAGTCGACAATTAGCCCCTGTTTGATATTTTCTCAAATTTTTTTTACTTACTAATTTTCAACCACACATTTACATAATGAAACATTTTGCGAGTAAAAAAATATTTCCCTACTTTTAATCATGCATTCTCCAAAAATTTTCTATTTAAAACTTTATTTTTCATGAATAATGACCACCAAACATGGGCTTAATTTTAGCCACGTGAACTTTTGTAAAAATTTACTGAAATTTTGATTTTAATCTATACTAAACAATAGTTTTACAGGATTGCGACTTTTATCAATTTTCAGTTTTCACATATTTCTTCATTTTTTTAAAATATACTAAAATTTTAGTTTTTAACAAAACCATGTACTTGATTTTAATTAAATAAGTAAAGTAAATGCAGAAATAATAATATTAATATAAAAAAAAAAAACAAAGTAGAATTCAAAACGATAAAGAAGAATAAAGAAAAAAAAAGGTTTACTTTTCCCCCAATATCAATAGATGTTGTGATTTGAGAGCTTACTTTTTCTTTTTCGCTTTATTTTACTTCTACTTACAATCATAAACGGGGCTAAAAAAAAAATATACATATCATTTACAAATCAATCCTATTTAGGTTCTGTTTGAGCATGGGATAATAGATTGTGTAATAATAATAATTTATTTGAAGAATATATGGTTAAAAAATACAAAAATATTATGCGGTTAAATCAAAAATTTTTATCGAAAGAATATATGTTCGAAAATATGAGTTTTCAGATAATGAAACTCAAACACGGACTTCACATCTGATTAGATGGTTATCTGAAAACTCAAACACGGACTTCACATCTGATTAGATGGTTTCTCTATGCAAATACCTCTTATACTACATTAATGAAAAGTTGAATGAATTAACGTGATCAGTGTTTTTCACGACAATTTAGCCCTTGTCTGACAATCATTATTTCAAAATTCTTTATTCTACATACTCATTTTCAACCACACATTTACACAATAAAATATTTCGCATGTAAATCCAAAATTTTTCCTACTTTTTAACCACACATTTTCAAAAAATCCAGTAATTAAAATTTAATGTTTATCAAATAATGACCATCAAATTTGGACTTAATGTTCTTAGACCTCTTAAAGGAGATAAGTTTATATGATAGGAATGTCAAAACAAAAGGATGTAATTAGCCCTAAATTTATTAATAACAAGATTTTTGCTTGCCGCTTTTTGTTGTCTGTCAACTAAATGTTTATAAAACCTTATAATGACGCGTTGTAAAATCTGATAGGCTCAAGTTGGCTAAAAAGGAAGATACTTAGGGCGTGTTTGGCATCACTTGGGGCAGTTCTTATCCTATGCCTCATACTCATCTCATCTACTTGGAAGAAGATGAAGAAGAAGAAGCAGAAGCAGAAGCAGAAGCAGAAGCAGCAGCAGGAGGATAGAGAAAAACAGCAATAACGACAGCCAACTAGAGAAGGTGAATATTCTGTATATGTTTGATATTTTTGCCCAATAGAAGAAATGATTAACGTCGTATTAGAGCCAATAGAGGTGAGTCTTAGTTTCGCCAGCGATCATTTCTGAAACTGTGTACTGGTTTAGTTCTTTGATGAAAAAATGAATTTTAATCATCGTATCAACGGCATGTTAAAGATTAAATTTAATCAATAAATGTATCCCATTTTCTAGTATTTAAACGTTTAGATAAAGTAACTAGTTCAATATGGTTGTGCATTTGTCATGCTCTTAGTGAGAATTAAGCTCATGTCCCTCATTTTTTTCAAAGTCACTGTCGACCATATTTTTTTCGTAAGATAATTTTATACGTAAATCAAATTTTTTCTCATTGTTAATCACTCATTTCCAAAAAAATACTATTCCGAAATACATTATCTTACAAAAATTGGGCTTAAACAAGGGCTAAATGAACTTACCATGCGCATAGAACGTGCTCTATATTAAATTTAAATTAATAAATATGTCTCCTCTCTAACATTTTCAGTATTATTTTTTCTAACATCCCCTTTAATTTTTCTCAGGATCACTAGGAAGCAATTCTAGACAATTTTACGCAGTAGAAAATGACAGGAGATCTTGATCTATCATTGTTTGATGTAACCACAATATTGAAGGCTACAGATTACTTTTCACCTAAGAAGGAGATTGGAGAAGGTGGATATGGACCAGTGTACGAGGTAAAGTTTTCGTTTTACTAGGTAATTCAAACTATAATTATAACGTAATGTTAACCTCAATTATTTGTTGTTTATACCAAAATTGTTCAGGGTGTACTCATAGAGGGGGAAAAATTGCTGTGAAGAGGCTACCGAAGTGTTCAATAGAAGGAGATGATGTGTTCAAAAATGAAGAGAAAATGTTTATCTATGAATTCATGCCTAACAAGATCCATGGACACGTATTTTTGGTTAGTTCTTCTCAAGATCTTACCATGCTTCATTTTGTTAAGGTTGATTGTATAATATTGGACAATATATATAATCGTGCCTAGTATTATATACCAAACATTTTCAAAATCTAAACTAGGACCATATACTAAATGTGAATTATTTGCAGTGATCAAGGTAGATTGTTAGGCTCGTCGAACCAATTTCAAATTTGAGAAAAAGCGTAGTTCGACCCTAACAACACCTAGAGAGGGGTGAATATGTATAATATACGGAATTTAAAATTACTAA
>CAIGRK010064699.1:0-18003 GCA_903798315.1 Fraxinus greggii
ATTATAAATATTTATTGCAACTATAATATTGTGTAGTTACTAAAAATTTTGGTGGGAATATAATTACCCTATCATTTCGTATTTCATTTTTATCTAAATTTGGGTATTATTGGGATTCATATATAACTATCAATTAAAACAATTTTAAACTAAATAATTTATTTATAAAAAAATTATTTTAAAACTAAAAAACTTACTTATAAGTAAAAAAATTATTTATAAAATAAAATAATCTTTTGTGTAAAAAATTGTTTATAAAATAAAAATACTACTTGTAAGAGAAAAATTCACTTATAAAATATAAGAAGTTACTTATAAGTAAAAATTAGTTATATATAAAAATTTATTTAAAAGATAAAATTAACTTATAATTGTCAAACATTTCACTTTTTAAGTTATAAAAATTAACTTACACATAAAAAAATTATTTATAAATAAAATTCACATTTCATTTTTTATAAATAGAAAATTTCACGAAAAATGCATATATGTAATTTAAATTTTTTAAAAACTTTCAGAATGGTTAGATAACAATAATTTCAGGAAAAAGGCTCCAGTCCATTGCTTGTTGTCACCTCTACATAAACTTGGTAGAAAAATGGGAAAAAGGGTTAAAGTGAACTAGTTGGTTTGCAATCGAAAGAATAAACTATTTCTTCGATTTGTTTTAACTATTACAACTTTTTAATTGAACCCACCATCGACTTTTGCAACACAAAGCTTGAAACTAGACCTAGAATGTCAATTGTGGTACTAGAAATCGATATATACTCTTCTACCCACAAGATCCTATGAAAGTAATTAGCCCCTGTTTGTCATCCTTTACAAAAAAAAATTGTTTGTTACAATATCATTTCTCCACCACACATTCACACAATAAAATATTTTACACACAAACCAATAAAATTCCTTTACTTTTTAACCATACATTCTCCAAAAAATACTATTCCATAACCCATTATTCCCAAATAAATTCCACCAAACAGGCTCTTAATTTGACCTCTTACAGTAACATAAGGCCTACAAATTCCACCAAACAAGCTCTTAATGTGACCTCTTACAGTAACATAAGGCCTACATCATTGGTATGCAGACGACAGACCTAAGCCATAGAGTAGTTACTTTACAAATAACATTATATGATGCAAGTTCTATGATGTATAAAGCGGCAGCTACGTTAAGACATCTCAAACGTTTGGATGCAGTCACACGTTTCTTCATCCAACGGTTACCACTTCAACCAAGCCATTATAATAGCCTACAACTCACACCAACACAAGAATAATGCAATTTTATCTCCCAAACTTTGTAAGATTGCTCTCCCTCATTTTACCTATACACTCATACACACCTTCGACGTCTAAACACTTAAGTAACTCAAGCCTCACACCCAAATATATTACCTCTTTGACTTATTTAATAATCAAAGTACTCATAGCCACCTCCCTTACCATCGAAGAAGGCTATTACGACTAACGGTTTAACCGATTGTGTAGGAATAAGCTCGTGTGGACGTGATTGCAGACGGAATCTATTGTCCATGTCTTTAGTGCAAAAAGTGAGGTTAACAAACATCGTTTTGATCTCATTATGAAAGTTGTGTGTAACGTGTTATAAGGCAACAACAATAATTACAAATTAGAAAATTAATATTTTTTTATGATCAACAATTGGACCCAGTATAATTGGACTAGAATCGGTTCTAATCTCACAATCGAATCGAATTCAATTGAAACCAAATCGTACCACCTGGTTTGGCCTGGTTGTGATTCCGATTGGTGATTCTGAGTAAAATGTCCAATAAATTAAAAATTACTTTTAAAATAAGTAAGTTTTTTACTTTAAAGTAAGTTCAGATGATTGAGACCAATAACGTGTTCAATAAAAATTTGAAGTCAATTAAAATTAAAAATATAATCGTTATTGGATCTCACTCATCTAATAAAAGTCAAGAATAATGATTAATTTTTCAATTTTAATCCGATTTTAATCTCAACAAACACGCGTTGACGTACTACAAGTGACATCACAGCAATATACCACAGAAATGAGGGCAAGAAGAATATCCCATCCAATACTGTAAATCCATGGGCGATGTTGAGGCCGATCGTCCTCTGGTTTCATAGTAATCCTTCTTCATCCACCACTAACTTCTCGGACTCTTCGCTCTCTCTGTCTCTCTCTATTTATATACTTATCATAGAAACTTATACAGATATGTTTGCACGTTCATCATTGTTACCCAATTCAAGAAAAACACGCACTACAAAGAAAGTTGAAAATTTTCCGGTTTTGAATTTTTATTTTGAGCGATTCTTGGTTGTTTTACGTATGTAATGCATCAGAAAAAATCTGAAGTTCAAATCGGAACAGAAAGCAGTGGCATCTCTTCCGATTTCAACCCCACCCCACCTTCTCTTACCCAAAAACACCCTGCTCTTTCGCAGCATTTCCGGCAAACTCTCCACCACCAGCCGCCGTCGAACAATAGCGCCGCCACTACCTCCTCCACCACACTCCAAATTCTGATCGATAATGACAAACTTCAGGAGAAAAGTGGCCCGTTTAATAATATTCAGCAATTTTCAAAGTTTATCACTACAGCTTCGAGTTTATCTAATGCATTTCACAGATATGGACTGTTTTCTGCTCAAAATTTGCCATCAAAATTTAGTCTTTTATTCTCCAAATCTCAAAAATTCTTGGCCCATGTTCACCACTACCTCTGCAGCCTCCGCCTCCGCCTTCGGCTTATCCTGCTATTTTCCTTACCCTTTTTGTACTTCCTCGTCTCTCAGCCTTCACACTCCTTCATTCTTGATTTCCTCTCCACATTCGCCTTCTCAGCCTCTCTTCTACTCTCCCTCAATTTAGCCATTCCTAGGCTCCCCACGATAAGGCTGTTCTTGGCAAGGTCATTCCCTATTATAATTAAGGGAAAAAACCAAATGAAAGGGCCTCATTTCCCTGTTTTTTGGTCAATTGGATCGTGCCAAAATGCCAATAAAAAGGCCATATCGGGGTGCTTTGTGCAGGCATATAGCAATGGAGATGTGTATGAGGGTGAGTTCC
Organism: Fraxinus greggii; assembly: GCA_903798315.1. Classification (NCBI taxonomy): domain Eukaryota; kingdom Viridiplantae; phylum Streptophyta; class Magnoliopsida; order Lamiales; family Oleaceae; genus Fraxinus; species Fraxinus greggii. The sequence continues at coordinate 3,073 of CAIGRK010064699.1, forward strand.
ATGAGGGGGAGTGGAGTGGAAGTGGAGTGTATTATTATTTCATGAGTGGGAGGTATGAGGGGGATTGGGTGGACGGGAAGTATGATGGATATGGGGTTGAGACGTGGGTGAGGGGCAGCTGGTATCGAGGGCAGTATAAGCAGGGTTTCAGGCATGGTTTCGGGGTGTTCAGGTTTTTCACAGGGGATGTTTATGCAGGGGAATGGTCTAATGGACAGAGCCATGGATGTGGCATTCATACTTGCGAGGATGGGAGTCGATATATGGGGGAATTTAAGCGGGGGATTAAACATGGCCTTGGACACTACCATTACAGGTAGAACTGTTTAATTATTGCTTGATGAGAATTTATCAATTGTTAGTTTGATTATTTTTCGAATTGGGAAATGCTAAAAGAATTCTTATCAATAGCTTATGTTGATTGTGTTTTGGACGGCAAATTTTAGTTTATGTTTTTTGTTGGCATCTAGCCTAGTTGTGGTAAGGTTATAGTATTGAGCCATGTTCGACGACGACTTTTCAAACTTTTTTTTTTACATACTCATTTTTAACCACATATTCAGACAGTAAAATATTCTGCACGCAAGTCCAAAACTTTTCATTATTTTTTAACCACAAATCCTCACTGTTCAAAACCATTTTTTCCCCAAAATTATGGTTGTGAAACAGGGGCTGAGTAAGATGATCTGAGCGATCCATGATTTGAAAGTCATAGTTTATTGACAAAAATCATTATTCTGGCATAAAATTATCGATTCACTGTTAGTACTCAGGATTTTAGCTTGTCACTTTTCCTGTGTCTGGTTAGCAAGATAGGTACTTTTAAGATATTTCCTATATTTCATATGTTTCGGATTTAGAATGTCCTGGGGAGATTTTCTGTCAATGTAAGTTTGTAGGAAACACTCTTCTGGAAAAAAAATTGTGCCTTCTATTTCCTACCAAAAACTAGAGATATTGCAGACCTACCCATTCTTCTAACTTTTATTGAACTTGTATATTTCATTCACTTCACATTTCAAGACTTACCTATGTATTCCCTGCTGTTCAGATGGTGCCTAAAATTCAACAAAAAAAAAGATCTCCTTAATTTATTGTGATTTATCATATGTAATTGCATTTGATGTGGAACATTATAGTATCTGCTATGAGCATCTTGTCTTCAATTGATTGCTTTAGTAATGAACGACTGTGTCTAGATAATCAAATTGTCTGTTATATTTGTACTATAGTTATTTGATTTCTAAAAGATGATTGTTTTTTGTCTACAGAAACGGGGATATATATGCTGGACAATATTTTGCTGACAAGATGCATGGATTTGGAATCTATAGGTTTGCAAATGGCCATATTTACGAGGGAGCTTGGCATGAAGGTCGAAGACAAGGTCTTGGAACATACACTTTCAGTAATGGAGAAACTCAGTCTGGTCATTGGCAAGATGGGATTCTTGATGTTCCGAGCACGCAGAACAGCACCTATCCTGTATCTCCTGTTGGCGTCTGCCACTCCAAACTGTTTAATGCAGTTCAGGTAAATTTTTTACACGTTTTCTGCAACTCCAACGGGGAGGATTTTTTTGGCATGCTGGCCTCAAAATTATCTGGTTTTGCATGTTCCGTGTTGTGTTAGGCCTAGACAGACCGGGCACATTTTGACACCTCTACACCAACATTAGTTCTCTAGAGGCCTATTATCATTTTTTTGTTCTCATCAGACACAATGGGAGTTGAAGATTGCAATGTCAATTGATGCAATATTGCTTTCTCGTTGTGGTTACTTTTTCTTCCTTTTATATCGAGTTGATTGATTACGATATTTCCAAATTTTCTAGTTGGTTTTAGGGATCAATAGCCTGATTATATTTCGAGATTTTGAGCTCATTTAGCAGATTGTTTGTTTGGTTTTCTGGGATGACAATCTTGTATGCTTGTCATATCATGCTTGTTACCCAGAATCTGCCTTGTCATTTATCAAGGGCACAGGTCTTCACTCAGTAGTGTTGAAACTGTGTGTAATTGGCCTACCACATTTTTCTACAATCAGCTGCTGCTGTTCGTTGATTTTACTTTTACTGAAAGTCCGTATTGATGGGAGTGTAATCGACGTCAGAAAATTTCAAAATTTATCGGTCTCAGGCATTGAGGTGCTTTGAATTTTTGTGAGGGAAAAACTCGAGCTAATCTGTCTGAGGAGTCATGTTGACATAATATGCATCTTCTCTTAGTCTCATAGGTTTCTTCCTCTCCCGTTGCTAGGTGTTGGCATGATGAACAAAGGACTCTAAATATCTTCTATTCTATTCTTGATAGGACTCGAGGGCATTGTTCCCCAAAGAAGCAGAAGAAACGGACAATTGGTCCACTAAAAAAAAAAAATGGAGGGCTGGAACTTGAGTTGATGTAGTATCAGGCTGTATTGTCATATTAAATATTTCATTTTCAAGAGTAATGATCTTCATAATATCTAGCTTGATTTGCAGAATTGTAACAGTAGAGAAACTAATTAATTTTTGTTTTGACCCCCAGAAAGCACGGTGGGCATCAGAGAAAGCTTGTGAGGTGAGGAAGGTCGATGAAAGAGTCAACAGAGCAGTATCATCAGCTGACAGGGCAGCTAGTGCAGCTCGAGTAGCAGCAACAAAGTCTATGCAAAAGCAAATGCATTTTAAGAGAAACAGTGACGAGATTTCAATTTCTGTCTTGTAACGTTAAAGAATGAGATGGGTGTACTCTCCTCAAACGGACACGAGTTGTAGAACCTGAATTTTCAGGCAGCTCATTCTTGCTTCAACTCAGTATAGGTTTTGGTTGTTGAGATTTTTGTATAGGTTAGCTAGGAAAAAGTGTTGTGCTGGTGTTCAGGAAAACCTCAATCTAACCAGCATCCTATTTTCGAACAAGTGATGTACTAGTAGTACAAAAAGAAGAGAATTGTTGAAACATCACCATGCTCGTCTAAAAATTCACCCGTATACAGTTTTATGCGTCTGTCTGAAAGGCAATGAAAATACATGAACTTGAAACACATTAGTTCACCATATAATAGTTTCAAAAGCTCAAGATATCAAATAGATATTCCAGACAATACATAAATTGCCACTTATCCGACAAAAATCTGAATCTAAAGTTGCATAATAAAAATGAAGTAGAGCAGCACATAAATGCGGAAATCTAGCACAAAAATTAACTCTCAGTTTGCTCCCTCAGCCTCCGTATTGTGCTCCTGACAGTCACGGCACTAGCAGTGCTGCAAAAAAAGGGCATGTCAATTTTTCATAATACGAATGCAGTATAGGAAAGAAGCAGAGGTGTTGAGAACAATTACTTCAATGTGTAAGCACCGCCAGCTTTGACTTTGCCACAGTCCTTGCACCCCCAGATGCCAACTGCCTTTCTCTTAACGGCATACTGCAACAGTTACAGTACAATTTAGACAATACTCATATTGAACATTGACAGAACTATATCATATGGAACCAAAGTCGAAGAAGCACACCTTCCCACAGAACTCACAAAAATACTTGCTATGTTGACTGACTTCCATCTTCTTAATCTGCTTCCTCAAACTAGCACCATAACGAGTGCCTGAATGATTCAAGAGAAAAAACAGAAAGTTATTACAAAGGTCCGTTTGGCAATTAAGGAAAATACAAGTTCAACTACAAATAAACCTAAATTTGAATCACCGCAAAAAGCAATTAGCCACTTATTTACTTGTTCATACATTATCTTTTTGTAAGTCACAACTTCTTATTAAGTGATCTTCTCATCAGCAGGCAAAGAATATTATATCCTGCTGGTTTGTTTCATTTCAATAAGCAAACATGACAGCCCACCAAATGTCTATTCCTCTCTATCCCCAAAGCTACGAGCTACTTTCATAAATAAACTACTTTCACGGAAGTAAGAAATTAAGAACGAGAAAAAAGGCAGTTATAAAAAAAATAACAATCATGCTGGCACGTACCATATTTCCCAACAATGCCTACCTTCTTGGTTCTCTTGGCCTGCACAGATCAAAGGGTGATGGTTAAAATCACAATCATGTAGAATATGTATTGAATTCCAATCTATAGGACCAAAAAATTGTTTCTCCTACAAACTCTGAAAAATTAGAGCACGTAATAAAATTTCATCATGGAACAGCGATAATAAAAAAGGTTAATTCAGCGGATTTACTGGTGAACTACTTAAGTACAATAATGCGCAAAAAAAGTAGAAAACACAAATCTGGTAGCAAAATCATTTTCCTTATTCAGTTACTAAATAGCATTACTCATAGAAATGCAAACCAAGATAAAGATGAGAGAGTTATTTTATGCGCAACTTGTTCGCTTCCGTGTTCTTATTATTTCTAATTATCAGCTAATAAATAAAAAATATTACCTTTCTCGTATACATAGATTCAAAGTCAAAGTCCCCAAATTATTCAAACATTAAACTCCGTAAATAACGTATAGAAATTTCAATAACAATAATAAAATTACTAAACAAACAGTCCCCGATGGAAGAAATTTAATCAAGAAATTGAACAAAAATTATTTATATATTGATAAATTCAAATCGATATCGTTTTACACATCCCAAAACACTCAAAAACATATAACAAGTATCCACAAAATCAAAACAAGAAAAATTGCTCGAATGAAGTGCTCGAATATTGCATACGTATAGAGGAAGAGAGTACCATTGCTAACGTGAGAGAGGAAAGCACTGAGGGCTGACGGTTGATCAACGGCAATTAAACCCAGATTCAGCTCAAAGCAGAATAGTTGCAATTTATATTCTGCTATGAGCACGAAATGGATTAGCTTTACGTGTGCCCTAAAGCTTCAAGCCCATGAATTGGTTTTCTTGGGGGCCGATAAATGTTCAAATTGTAAGGCCCATTAACCTGTCTGTCTGTGTCCAGTTACTAAGGAAAGGTAATTTATTTATTCTTTTTTTTTGTTAGATAAATAAATCTATTAATTATTTAATAAAACTATTTTTTAAAAAAGATTCTTTAGGATAACTTAGCGACGAATTAACTTATATTAAAATATTTTCAGCAGACAACAAAGTACAAATAATAGTGGCGCGTTGTATTTAACGGCGGCGCGTCGAACTGTGAGCGGCCAGACTAATGTCGGCGAGAAGAAGTCTATTCAAATTTCCTAATCCTAAAACAACTCGTAGTCTCCTTATTACAATTAATTAATATTTGAAAATACATTAATTCACAAAAAAATATATTAATTACTAAATATTTATACACATACACATAAACATTACACGCACTCTCTCCCTCTCTCTCTCTCTCTCAATTTATCTTTCTCACAGAATCAAAACACGTACAGCGCATGCTCTGTGTTTCTTCTCCTCTGTTTCTCTCCGTGTTCATAGTTCCCGCCATTGATTCACTTCCATTAAAACCCTTATTTCGATAAAGGTACTGTTTAATTTATTATTTTTTTTTCCAATTTTTTTCAATTTTTTTCTCTGATTAGATGTGATTTTTTTGTTTTTTGTTTTTTTGATATGTGTGTTTCTTAATTTGATCTGTTTTGTGTAGGGATAGTAATTGAATTTAAAATATCGGGTAAAGATTTTTTTTTTTCCCCCGAAGGTGAGAATTTATGTCCAACAATCAATCAAGGGGTGATAGGACCGAGTCTGGACAGTACAACAAAACCGTCCGATCCAGTAGTTTCCATCAGCAGCGCCATTTCTCCGGCGCCGTTAAGGGTGGAGGTGGAGGCTCCTCCTCCGCTACTACCGCTAATCCCAACCGCAGGTACATATGTATGCGCGTGCGTATATTTTGTCGAATTTGTCTTGCACAATATATATGTTCACCTGCACACGTGCATGGGTGTATGGATGGATGTACTTGCAAATGAATGCTTTGTTTTGTTTTTACATGGAAACTAGGGTTTGTGTTTTTGGATTATGTTTCACTTGGATTGTTAATTATTTCTTGGCGTGCAGTCTTAAGAAGTCGAATAGCAATGTACAAGGGGGGCAATATAGGGTGCGCAGTCCGAATGTGAACCGGGATACGAGTCATTCATTCCAAGCGCCTGTTGTACAGAATGGTGCTCAACGACATCAGCCACCACCTGGTATGATGAGAGTGCTAGTGATGTTCAGATGAGATCAATCTATTATTTTTGTAGTATTAAAATATGAAAATTGCACAAGGGGGCTAAATTTTATGATAGGATTTTCTAGCTTGGCTGTGCTTGTGAGTTATTTGTTTGATCTTGCAGCATTCTGATATGAGTAATGCCATTTTTCTTTTATTTCCATTTTTTTAGGATTTTACGTTCGTTAATTTTAGTAGCTGTTATTTTAGGAGTGTCTGATGCATTAGTTACAAGTAAGAGTGTAAGTGTCACCCCGATCGACACTCCAACTCAGAGAATCACCCAAGCTGTTCCAAGATCTCCGTCTTCTAATGTTTCTATTGCAGCTCCATCTACCAGTGCTTCTACTGCTAGCTTTGATACCAACACCTCTGCAACACCTGCAAAGGGTATGGCTACCGGTACTTGATGTGTGTTTGAAGTTATATATAAGCATTTTGGTTTTATTTGAATATTAGAATATTTAGTCTCTTTTATGATATTTTATCATCAATTCGTCTAGTCTTTATTTTCTGTAACTGCAATTATTTGCTTCTATGGTTTTTGGATTCCTTAGCTCCAGCAGATGCTTCCAGCTCATTTTCTCTCCAGTTTGGGTCTCTAAGTCCTGGACTTATGAACGGAATGCAGGTACTCTCAATTGTATGAAATCCAATATGCTTTTTGTTTCTGCTGATGAATGTGTCGCGGTTTCTTTACTTTTATTTTTAACGATACCTCATGTTGTCCCCTCATGTTTGTAGATTCCTGCTCGAACAAGCTCTGCCCCACCAAATTTGGATGAGCAAAAAAAAGATCAGGTCTGTGGTGTTTCTTCTCTGTCTAGGTGTTCAACTGATAATAGATATGTGTTCCTCTACTTATGAGAGTAAGATTAAAATACTAAAAAAGGTACCTTTTACTAGATACAATGGAAAGTCGCTGCTCTAAATCTCTGAGTGGTTGTCTCGTCAGTCTTGTTGTGTGCCATTTTCAGAAACTTGTGTTTTTAGAGTTACCCTTTTACTCACATGTTTATACATTCAACTACATGAGTATATATTGCCTCCATAAAATTTGCATGAACGCATTATAGATATTTCATTTAGAACTACCACAAAATTATCTTTCAACAGTCAATATGCAGTTGATATGAGCTGTTTCAAAGATAGTTTTGTTGCTCAAGTTGCACACTATGATGCTAACCTTCCATGTTATTATTTTCAACAGGCCTGTTATGACTCTTTAAAAGCTGCACCTGCAGTGCCAACGCCATCCATTCCCAAACAGCGACTGCCGATAAAAGACACAAGGGTCCTTGATCAACCCAAAACTGGTGAAGCTCAGCCAGTATCCAAGTCCAAAAGGGATTTACAAGTTTCAGCTGCACCTCCCACAACTCAAACTCAAAAACCGTCTGCACCTCCCACAACTCAAACTCAAAAACCGTCTGTACAGCCTATGTCTGGGATGTCCATGCAAATGCAATTTCACCAGTCACAGGTTCCAGTTCAATTTAGTGTCTCTAATCCCCAAATTCAGTCGCAGCCCACGCCAACCTCATCTTTGCCAATACCAATACCAATGGGGATGTCAATTCCTTTACCCATGGGAAATCCACAAATGTTTATTGCAGGTCTTCAACCACCACATGCGATGCAGTCTCAACGATTGATGCATCAGGGTCAAAACTTGAACTACTCATCGCAAATGGGTCCTCAGATTCCCCCTCAGTTGGGTAGCATGGGAATTAATATGACCCCACAATTTCCCTCACAACAGGCTGCAAAGTTCACGGCTTCTCGTAAATCAGTAAAAATTACTCATCCTGAAACTCATGAAGAATTGAGACTCGATGGGTCATTAGGTCCGAGCTCACACCCTAATGTTCCACCTCCTTCACAGCCTATTACATCATTTCCTCCTAATCATCTGATGAGCTATTATTCTAATTCTTATAATTCTAGTTCCCTCTTTTTTACACCTTCAAGTTCCGTTCCACTGAACAGTGCCCAGATTCTTCCCAGTTCTCAGCCACTGAGGTTTTTTAATCAGGTCTGCCCTTCCTGAAGATTGTAGCTGGTCTTACATCTGTTTATAAAACCTGTACACATTTGCACAATAATGCACAGTCATCATGTATGGAGAGGGCGATAATTTATTTGATAATCTATTTGCCTGGATAATTTCAATGCAGGTGACCGTGAAACCAGCTGCTGGCTCTCACGTGGATAAGGGCATATTGCCATCTAGTGCGAAGGGAGAATCTATGAAACCTGTAAGGCCACATGGAGAAGATTCACGTCGTTCTCAAAAGGATTTTGAACCTTCGTCTTCAAGCCATTTGCAGATGTCAAAGCCCAGTGTTGAACTATCATGTACAGTATCCATGACAAGTAAACAATCTGCTACTGTGTTAGGTTCTGTTAATGTGGAGACTGAAGGGCCCAAAACTTTGTCTTCTGCTTCTCAAGCTCTTGTTGATGATATTGCATCTTCACAATCCAGTGGTGCTGGAAAAGCTAGAGATAGAACAGTTGATGGACCTGACTCCATTGCCGATGAACAGAAAAAACCGAGCAACAGAGTACAGTGGGATCAGGTATTTTATTTGTTGTTTTGTGGTCCAATTGTATTATATATAGTACAAGCTTTACCATGATTGGAGAGTTGTGCATCATCTTCGCAGGTTTGTTCGCAATCTCCATCTGCTTCAGGTTTGTCCTCTCAATTCCCAGTACCTGAAACTTTGGAAGCTAAAGCAAGTATTTTGTCACGAACTAGTGTGATGTTGGAAACTGCAAGAGAGTCATCATTAATAACTACAGCTACTGCTTCAGAGGCTTATGAGTCAAAAAGTGTTGCTGAAGGCAAGACAAGTCAGTCATCAAATATTTTAGACACGAATAATGTGAAAAAAATTCTATCAAAGACTGAAACATTGGGAAAAAGGGACAACGGAGAAGTAATCTTGTCCGAGAGTTCCAAACCACATAACAGTAGCCCAGAGACATCTTCAAAATCTATTTCTCCAGAATCTTCTGAAATCACTTATAATCATGAAGAGGGCTCTTCTCAGGAGGTACTGGCCTGCAGCAGGGACGGTAGTTTATTGGAAACTGTGCAGCAAAAGTTGGAAGAATATACTAGTTGCTCTGAAGATGTTAGTGTGGTGGATGATTTAATCGCATCTACTTCGATGCTGGATGGTGGAAATGCAAATGGTGCATCTGCTAGGGATTATAAGACCTCAACTTCAGATGCTCCTTTAAGTGTGCCTGATAGTGTAAATAGTAAAGAAGCTCCTGTTGTGAACTCTGCTATTGTAGACCAAGATTCCCACCCTGTTTCAATTCCATCTCCTTCTGACAGTGTTTCAGAAAGTGAAAATGAAGGTATTGAGAACAATAGTGTTGGATTCGCTTCTCCACCACCTTCTGGCGTCAAAGAAAAAGTTATGTTAGAGCCAAATGTGGCCAAAAGTACCATGCCTAGGGAGAAGATGAATAAAAAGGAATTATGCCGAAAAGCAGAAGCTGCCGGTCCAAGTTCTGATCTTTATGTGGCATACAAGGGTCCAGAAGAAAAGAAAGAAACTGATGCCCCAGCACAAAGCACAGAGAACACTCTGAGCAACACGACTGATGTGACTCAGGATATTGCCATATCAAGTCTTAAAACTGGTCAGAGCAAAGTGGAGCCAGAAGATTGGGAAGATGCTGTTGACATCTCTACTCCAAAGTTAACCATGAAAAATGATCAGCCGGTTAATGATCGCGATGGCGATGGATTAATGACTAAAAAGTATTCCCGAGATTTCCTCCTCAAATTTTTTGAGCAATGTACTGATCTTCCCAAGGATTTTGAGATCCCCTCAAATATGGCTGGTGCCTTGATGGTCTCTAGTATTAATATTTCACGCGACAGGCCTATTGGGGGGTCCAGACCAGATCATCATGGAAGCGTCATGGGTGATAAGGACAAATGGAGCAAAGTACCTGGGCCTCTAGTGTCAGGGAAGCTAGATATGCCGATGGATATTGGTTATGGGGGCAACATGGGATTTAGGTCTGGCCAAGGAGGTCGTGCACAGACACCTATTCAGCATGCTGGGGGAATCCTTGCTGGACCAGTGCAGTCCTTGGGACCACAGGGAGCTCTGCAAAGGAATAACTCTGATTCTGACAGATGGCAGCGTGGAACTGCCTTTCAGAAGGTTTTAATGCCTTCTCCTCAGACACCGTTACAGATAATGCACAAAGCTGAGAAGAAATATGAAATAGGTAAAATTTCGGACGAGGAAGAAATCAAGCAGCGGCAGTTGAAAGCCATCTTAAACAAGCTTACTCCTCAAAACTTTGAAAAATTGTTTGAGCAAGTGAAGCAAGTCAACATTGATAATGTTGTAACTCTCAATGGGGTGATCTCTCAAATATTTGATAAAGCTTTGATGGAACCCACATTCTGCGAGATGTATGCTAACTTCTGCTTTCATCTAGCTGCAGAGTTGCCTGATTTGAGCGTAGAAAATGAAAGAACTAATTTTAAGAGATTACTTCTGAACAAATGTCAAGAAGAATTTGAGAGAGGAGAAAAGGAAGAAGAGGAGGCAAATAAAGCTGATGTGGAAGGTGAAGCTAAACAGTCAGACGATGAAAGAGAGGAGAAGAGGCTCCGAGCACGGAGACGCATGTTAGGTAATATAAGACTAATTGGAGAACTGTACAAGAAGAGAATGTTGACAGAGAGAATAATGCATGAGTGCATAAAGAATTTGTTGGGCCAGCATCAGAATCCTGACGAGGAAAATATTGAAGCCTTGTGCAAATTAATGAGCACGATTGGTGAGATGATAGATCATCCCAAAGCAAAGGAGCACATGGATGCCTATTTTGAAATTATGGCGCAGTTGTCAAACAACATGAAACTATCTTCTAGGGTGAGGTTCATGCTGAAAGACTCAATTGATCTGAGAAAGAATAAGTGGCAACAGAGGAGAAAAGTTGAAGGGCCAAAGAAGATTGACGAAGTGCACAGAGATGCTGCTCAAGAACGTCAGGCACAAGCTAGTAGGCTAGCTCGTGCTCCCAACATTGGGACTTCTGGTAGAAGAGGTCCACCTCTGGATTTTGCTCCTAGAGCTCCCAATATGTTATCTTCTCCCAGTTCCCAGATGGGTGGTTTCCGTGCTGTACCCCTACAGCTTCGTGGCTATGGTTCTCAGGATTTTCGGTCGGAGGAGAGACATCACTTTGAGAACAGAACGACTGTTTCTCTGCCTCAAAGGCCCCTCAGCAATGATTCCATAACCCTGGGGCCGCAAGGTGGTCTTGCAAGGGGAATGGCTTTCAGAGGGCAGCCATCAGCACCTGGCCATCCTTTGGTTGAGATGTCGAGTCCCGGAGATGCACGTAGGATAGAACCTGGGCTAAATGGATTTAGTTCTATGCCAGAACGGACAGTTTATGGTCAAAGAGACGATCTCGGGCCAAGATATATGCCAGAAAGGTTTTCTATTCCATCTGTTTATAGCCAATCAAATCCAAAAGAGCAAAGTATTAACCATGGGAATAGAGATGTTAGAAATGCTGATCACTTCTTCGATAGATCTCTACCTACTTCTCCCTCTACACAAGATTGGCCCCCAACTTCTATGCAAGATGCTTCATCAGAAAAGATGTTGCCAGAAGAGCGCTTGAAATACAAGTCCATGTCCGCAATTAAAGAATTTTACAGGTATCATCTTTTATCATACCCCGTGTTTCTTATCTGTCTGTTAACTTTTGATTTCTACATTACCTCTCACAACTAGCATTTGACTATGTTTCTCATATATTGTTAATGTGCATGTTAGGAAAAGTTATATGAAGCTCAGTCACGCAGCTTTGCAATTCCAGTTATTGACCAAAAGACCAAAAGAAATCTCGTTATATGTTTATTCAAATATGTAGACCTAGTACAATTCCATAGGTAGGAAATGAGTCACTTGGTGACCACTGATGATACATCCAGCAAAGCTACTGGAGTTGAGGATATGAATGATATTAGATTATGCTATTTATAGGTGTTATACATAGATGATGCTGTTGTTTACAGTAAATTTGGTAGAAACTTGAGGATTACTGTTTTATAACAGTAAGCTGGCACTTCGTTTGGTGTTCGTGGTACTGTAGTTAAATTACTTTTCATTCGTTCTTTTACATTATGATGGAAATGCTACTTAGCTGTCTGATATCATAAACTAGGATGATCTTGCTCATCCATTTTTGCTTGTAAAGAATATAAATTAATTGTCCACCAAGAGTTGATTATTGTATCACAACAATCAGAAGGGTGGATATTATAGAAGTGTCTTTGCAGGGCTAAGCAGAGAGCCTGGAACCAGTAAACTAGCCAGCCAATAACTATGGTTCACTTTAATCTTCAATTTTTTTCCCACAGTTAATAGTTGGTACCTTCTAGCCCGAAAGAGACAGAAGCCAAAATAGAATGGAAAACACTAACCAGTTGGCTCATTGTCGAGTGAAAAATGCCCCCAACAAATTAAAAGCACGTTTGGAAGTGTTTATAAACTGTTTAAATCATAAATATATAAAATATTTATAAAAAAATGAGTGGTAGATAAATGGGTAGTACTTGCACATCCCTTGAAATGTGTGGATAAAAAATGATTTTGAGTGTTTATAAATAATTTGTAAATATGAGCCAAGCATAAGCTTAAATACTATTTTCTTTCTTTGAACTTTTGCATGTTGTGAATGGAATTGCTGCTGTCATTCAAGGTTAGTTGTCACCAGCTCTTGCAATTTCTGTCAAAAAGCTCTGATTTCATGATTTTTATTTCTGAGTTGGTAAAATGTTTGATATTTTTATTTTCTTTCTTCAATATCATAAATTCTTCACCACTTTACCTGTTTGGTGTTTATTTGTATCAAAATTGAGGCAAAGCATCCGTTCCTGTAAAATTAAAAGTTACTTTTTCTATTTAGTCCAAGTCAAATATTAATTTCAACACACACTTTACAACTCCTACCCATTTATTAACTACTCGTTTCCTGGGACTCAATACTATTCTTCCTAAAAAGTTACTAATAATTTTACCCGAACACTGCTAAATATACCATTATGGCCTTGGTAACTTAAGTAGGCCTATGGAGGATCAAATTCAATGACAAATGCAAAGCAGGAAAGACGAACAAATAGGGATTTTCACGGGGTAATCCTTTTTGCATGTAAAAGAAATCTATATATAAAGTACATATGGTTGGGTTTTTGAACCATGAGGTTGTTCTGAATCTTAATTTTGGTTGGCTCTGGGACAGTGTTCTGAACTTGGTTTTTTGTGTTGCATTTCAATGTGATAAATCTTGGCTGGAACTGAAAGTTATGTTGCATTTTTATATAGGAACTCAGGCACAAAATATGTTTTCTGGACTAGGATTCGTTTTGTTGAATTAGTTATCACATGGCAAGATGAAGTTATATCTCACTTAACGTTGAATTCTTCAACATATATATACGTTGCCCGTACTAGTTACACAATTGTACTCTCTTCAACTTAAATTAGCGGGGGGTGTAAGGATTTTGACCACGGTTTTTATCAGGGTAACTTATGAATCCCCCTTTTTATCGGGGTAACTAGTGGATAATTTCTGTCTAATTTTTTTTGCCCTTTTCAAAAACCATTCTTGGGGTTCTGTTATGGTTTTTTTGTGATGCTGCCAAAAGTTCTCGACAGCAGCAGTTTTGTAAAAAGTAATTGGGGGAACATGCTCTAGTTTGAACCAAATTGCAAAATTTGTCTGCTGAAAATTTTCAGATATTTCATATTTTGGAGAGGGGTCGAATGCTATGGTTTTGCTAGTTTGATATATTATGCCATATGCTCTGCTTTGTGAATTAGGTATTCCATTATGATGTCACTTTAGTGGGGCTCTAAAATTTTGATGGGGGTTCCTATCATAACCCTGGTTGTTCAATAACAGGTTGTCCTTAGAAATTATTATGAATTTTATTACATAAGATGTGGTGACAACTTTAATCTTGCTTTACAAAGTGAGATTTAGAGCTGATGGCAAGTTCTCATGTCCTGTTCCTTAAGATTAAGAACTTGTGGTTCTCCGTCTTTCCATTTTTAGTCTCTTTCTGTTTGCTTTTTAAGTGTGTCAATGGAAACGTGCTGCTTTTTGCCTCACATGGCTTGAGGTGAGATGAGATCATGTTTATCTAGTCATGCGAATTGTGGCTAAAGCTTGAGCTACAATTAGTAAGTGTATTAAATTATATTATCCAAGGGCTTTTGGTGTGCAAGGTTATTAGGATGTGTGCATTCGTTTATATGGTTTGTTAACCTACCACAGAAAATTCATCTATAATGTGCCATATCAATTTCTTTCCGTCTACCTATTGAGCACAGACTCTGCTTCTGCTTCTCCATCCCAAGTCCCACCTTTCTCTCCATCTTCTTCTGTCATCATCCTGCTGAACACCACCCCTGCAATTTAACATGTCTTTGCATTTGTATCTAACGAGCGCCTCCCTGTTGTCTTAAAGCTCAAATCAATGCTGCCGGGATCTAGCCTAGACCCTAATAACGCCATTAGTTACCATTTTGATACAAAAATATAAACCTAATTAATCAATTGGGCAATCACCTGGCTTAACCTCGTACCCAGTTAGCTACTATAATCTAGGGCAAATTTGTAATCCAAAAATTTCAACTTTTAAGGCCTCACAAGGTACTCCATACTTGTCATTAACTACTTCATACAGTACCATTATTTACATAGTTATCAAACCCCAAGTAATAATTTGTTCTGGAT
>CAIGRK010064720.1:0-13147 GCA_903798315.1 Fraxinus greggii
ATTTGGACCTCCGTCGCATATTTTTGAAAGGTTTGGGACTTCCGCTGGCACAATCAAAGGTTAGAGTAAAGTGCGCAAAAATTTGAAAGGTTTGGGACCGTTGCTGCATTTATCCCTTTTATAATATGAAGCTATAGGTTTCGATTTTGTAATGATTTATTATTATGAAATCGTTTCATAGAAAATGTTGAGTGTCTTGTTATAGTCTTTGCGATCTTAGTTTGAGAGGATAAAGACTTATTTGTATTATCGAGTCGAAAAGAATTTTCCGCTAATAAGAAGGTAAGTATTTCCACATAGCCGGCCTAAGGCACTTAGGGGTGTTAGGCGAAATTTTTTGATGGGTCCCTTTCAAGAAAAAATAAATAAATTCATGAGAAATTAAGTCATGTTTGATCGTCATAATAAAGAGAAATTGGGAAAAAAATTATGTTTTGAATAATGATTTTTTGGAGAATTGGTGGTTAAAAAGTATAAAAAAAATTTGAATTTATGTGTAAAATATTTTATTGTGTGAATATGAAGTTTAAAATAAGGGCGTGTTCGGTAAAGATTAAAATCAAATAAAAATAAAAATTAGCCGTTATTGTTGACTTTTATTAGACGAATAAGACCCAATAACGACTATATTTTCAATTTTAATTGACTTTTAATTTCTATCGAACACGCCGTAAATATGAAAAATAAAGAATTTTAATTTATAGAGAATCAAATATGGACTAAATTATTCTTGTGTATATAGAAATATGGTTTCAACAATATAGAGAAAAGCAATAAAAATTTAGAATAAATTCTTAACTACACTGAAAGTCTTGTACTAAAATGTAATATTTGAATAACAATACACATTGTTCAAATCAATTTACTTGAATTAATTCATCGAACGTGGTTAGCAACCAAATTCCACCAAATCTTGGCTTCAGAAACAGTTGAGGTAGCTTAACTCGGTTCAAAGTTTTCGAGAGAATAGTCTCTATTTTGATTGCATGTTTAATCATTAGCATTTTATTTATTTTAGTGTAAGTCCAAGACAAATTCACCGCATTGCGCGGCAGCGTTTATGATAGATTTTGATCTCGGTCTCGAATCTTCGTAGTCGTCAGACCAGATCTTTGCAGCCGCGTTCCCCTCTATTACGCGATTGGCCGGGTTCAGAAGTGGTGGCATCAAGTGGGAGCGGCGGGCAGAAGGCGACGGGCTGCGATGTAGATGATTTCTGAGAAGGAGAGATCTTTTTATGGGGAAACTGAATTTTCAGGTGGGGTAATGTGCGGTGGAGCAGAAGTGCAGTAAATATTTGATTTTCGAAAGAATAAAGTTAAAATTTGATTTTTGAAACGACAAGTTAAAAGTCAGGGGGCGCTGTAATTCTCTTTTTAATTTCCTATCCATGGGTATTTGAGTCTAGAACAGGTACTGTCCATTCAGTACCCACTTATCTTCAGTGGATAAACTAACCTTATCCACTAAAAATCTCTTATTTCAGACATCTTTGTCTTTTGATTCTTAAATTGTGTCATGAATCCTCCAACTTCCTTTCATAACAGTCATTTGTTACACAATTTACACTGTTTTGCATCCATGAAGGCCATAAATTCACTGCACGGTTTCAACTTCAATTCCTCACTCCCTAAACTACCTCTCACCAAAAATCCACAAAAAAATTATGCAGCCAATTTTAGCCTGCTCAATGTTGCCGAAACCCCACCTGAAAATTCAGTTTCTGCTTCTCTTCAGCCTCTATCTTTCAATTCCTTATCAAACCTTTCTTTATATAATGACTTTAACGAACATAAATCTCTTGATTCTGTCAAAGAAAGCCATGCCCAGATGATAAAAGTATCCAATAAATGGAATTCAGTTGTAAATGTGCAATCTTTGATTATGTCTTACTTGGAATTTGGTGATTTTCGATCTGCTACTATGGTTTTCATTGTGGGTTTTGCACAAAACTATTTGTATTGGAATTCTTTTGTTGCAAATTTTAGGAACTCTGGTGGAGACCCTAATGAAATTCTTGAAGTTTTTGCTGAGTTGCATAATAAAGGCGTGATATTTGGCAGTGAAATTCTGACAATTGCTCTAAAACTTTGTGCAAATCTAGACGATATATGTTTAGGCCGGGAAGTTCATGCTTGTTTGATCAAAAGGGGATTTGATTTGGAAGTGTATCCTAAATGTGCATTGATGAACTTATATGGGAAGTTTTTAGGTGTAGATAGTGCTTCTATGGTGTTTGATGAAAGATCACAACACAACTTCTTGTTGTGGAATGAAGCTGTTTTAGTACATTTGAGGAACGATAGATGGTTGCAGGCTGTACAAACATTTCACGATATGCAATTTTCATCTTTTAAGGCTAATAGCCTAGTGATTGCTAAGGTTCTAGAAGCTTGTCGAAAACTGGGTGATCTTGAAGCGGGAAAACAGATACATGGGTACGTTATTCGAAATTCAGTTGAATCAGATTTTTTGATCTGCAATTCTTTGATTAGTATGTACTCGAAGAACGATAATCTTGAACTTGCTCGAGCTGTATTTGATCTAATGGGAAATCGCAACTTATCTTCGTGGAACTCAATCATCTCGAGTTATGCTGCTGCTGCCTGTCTAGATTATGCATTGGAGCTATTTCATGAAATGGAAACTTCCAATATGAAGCCAGACATTGTAACCTGGAACTGTCTTTTGTCAGGACATTTTCATTGTGGATCGCATCAAGAGGTACTGAACATCCTTAAAAAAATGCAAGTTGCAGGTTACAAGCCAAATTCAAGGTCTATAACCACTGTTCTTCAAGCAGTAAGCGAATTACGTTACCAGAATTTGGGGAAGGAAATTCATTGCTACGTTATAAGAAACGGGCTCGACTCGGACTTGCATTTAGGAACTTCTTTGCTGGACATGTATGTGAAGAATGGTGACTTAACAAGTTCTCAAGATTTTTTTGATGGTATGAAGAATAGAAACGTTTTTACTTGGAATTCTTTGATTTCTGGATATTTATTCAAAGGAAATCTCGGAAAAGCTGTGAGCCTTTTGAATCAAATGCGGGAAGAAGGAATTAAACCTGATATAGTGACATATAACAGCATGATTTCTGGTTATTCAATGGCAGGATGTATTAAGGAAGCTTTGGCATTGATTCGTGAAATCAAAACATTAGGCTTGAATCCAAATGTTGTTTCATGGACAGCTCTAATATCAGGTTGTTCACAAAAAGGATACTATAAAGATGCACTTGAGTTTTGTATCCGAATGCAACATGAAAGCATGAAGCCGAACTCGACTACTATTCTGAGCTTACTTCAAGCTTGTGCGGGCCTTTCTTTGTTGCAGAAAGGAAGAGAAATACACAGTTTTAGTATCAGAACTGGTTTTGTAGAAGAAGAATTTGTAAAGACGGCTCTCATTGACATGTATAGCAAGTGTGGCAGTTTGAAGAATGCCTATAATGTTTTTCAGAAAGTCGAGAGCAAGACGTTAGCTTCTTGGAATCCCATGATAATGGGATTGGCAATTTTTGGCCACGGTATAGAGGCGATTTCACTTTTTCGAAAAATGCAAGACCAGAAAATCCAGCCTGACGATATAACTTTTACAGCTCTTCTCTCTAGCTGCAAACATTCTGGTTTGATTAATGAAGGCTGGAAATATTTTGACAGTATGAAGAGTGATTATGGAATAGTCCCCAAAATTGAGCACTACTCGTGTATGGTTGATCTGCTTGGACGAGCGGGATATCTTGACGAGGCATGGGATTTCATTGAGACGATGCCTATAGAGCCAGACAATACAGTCTGGGGCGCTCTTCTTGTATCATGTCGAATCCATTATAATCTCGAGCTTGGAGAGTTATCAGCGAATAAACTTTTTGAGCTAGAACCACACAATCCCGTTAACTATATCTTGATGATGAACATCTATGCAGCTTCAAACAGATGGGATGATGTGGACCGAATCAAAGACTTGATGGATGGTAGGGGAGTCAGAATTGGGCATGTTTGGAGTCGGATACAAATTAATCAGACAGTTCATTTCTTCTCTGCAGTGGGGAAACCCCATCCAGATGAAGGAGAAATTTACTTCGAATTATATCAGATAATTTCAGAGATGAAGAATTTGGGATATGTACCAAATACTAAATGTGTTCAGCAGAAAATCAATGAGGTGGAGAAACAGAAGGCACTGCTTGCTCACACTGAAAAACTGGCGATTACGTATGGATTGATCAAGTTGAAAAACAAGGCACCAATTAGGGTGATCAAGAACACCAGAATATGTTCAGACTGTCATACAGTGGCAAAATACATGTCCTTGTTGAGAAAGCATCAAATCATCCTTAAAGATGGCGTCCGGTTTCACCATTTCAGGGAAGGGAAGTGTTCATGCAATGATTTCTGGTAGTACAATTGCTTTTTCACTCAGTAGTAAGGAAGATCAAAAGCACTTGACAGTATTAAGGTTGGAAAAAAAGTTAAAATCTTGTCAATGTATTGTCAAGTCCTTTTTAGTTACTGCGTACAAAAAGGTCATCAGCAACCAGTTATGGTCAAAGAACCATAGCTACTAAGCAGATAGATGACATCGAGAAATGGGAAACAGCAAGCAAAGCATACAGAGATTTATAGTGTAAGATTTATGTTCGCTTGTCGGTGTAGAGTCGATCTGTAATTTGAGGGAATGAGTGTACAATACAATTAGATCCCAACACATTCAGAGTAAAAAACTCCAGCTGAGGGACAAAAGGTTGACAAAAAACTGAAAACCTTTTGGTTAAAAATGTAAATAGCCGAGCCTATAGAGAGAGTGCTTGAGATATTAACGCATTGTATCTGGATGATGTATAAGATGAACATAAAATGAGAGTGTAGAATGCAATTCATAGAGTTTCTCTTTGTTTGATGTAATGAAGTTTCTAGGCTCTTCTCATGCAGTGTGTGTATTAATTATACACTGCATGGAACTTTAAGAGCCATTTAACTTCAAGTTTTGTTTGTTCAACTGGATAAAATTAGACATTATCGAAGAAAAGAATGTGACAAAATTTATCAATTATCTTGTTCCGACTCTCCTTTTGCATTAGAGTAAACGTAGTGGTGACAAACGGGCCGAGCGGCTCGGCCGCTTGGTTCGTGAAAAGTCGGCTCGTGGGCGGCTCGCCCTCGTCAAATGATCTCGAGTCGTGGGCTCGTCCAAGACGGAAGATTTATCTTTTAAAAAAAGAAGTTTATCTTAAAAAAATAGAATTAAAAATAAAAATGACGAGCTCAAGAACAGAAACTCGGTTCGGCCCACGAGCCCACGAGCCGAGCTGAGCTAGTTATAAACGAACCACGAGCTCGGCTTGTGATGAGCACTCTCCTGAGCATACGGGGTCGAGCGGGCATTGCCACCTTTAAGTAAATAACAATACTAGTTGCTCGGCTTGGACCATTGCCATCTCTAAGAAAATGAGCATACTAGCTCTGTAATTAACCAATGGATTATGTGGAAATTTTACCACAGAGATTATGGAAGTGCTTCTTCCCCTTTCTTTTCTCAACTTGTAAACCTGGGGCCTGCAACCCAACAAGTTTGGACCCTGCACGGCCCACCTTTACATTGGCCTCCGATTCTGGGCTCTCTTCCAACAAGTGAAGACTGGAAACGAGCAACAAAATCGTTAAGGATTGGATAGTGGCAAACTACGATAGGACAAATTTTGTGTATTGTACCAAACATTCTCTATATCTTTGACATGTCAAAGAGTAAGAATAACACTAATCGGTTATGAGTTATAGCTCTTGTTGTCAACACTGGTCATCATCCACAGTGAAACATAATAATTGGGACAAAAATGAAGTCGAAAACATAAAAACCATGCAGAAAGTAGCAACCTCGGATAAATTTGAAGCAAGCAATTGACAAGGTAATGAGAGCACTGGGAATTGTTTACTCGAACCTTGGGAAAATTATGCGCTGTGTGTACAAGGCTTTGTAACATTATAATTGAGTTTCCCAAAGGCTTTAATACTTGAAAACAGTAAACCACACTTTCTTACAGATTTAGTTACAGACGTGATCGCGTGATACTCATCCTACAGACATAACTAAAACCTACAAATGCGATATGATAAGCCAACCCTCTATTTTCTGGTGAGTCTGATGCAAGTGCAGAAGGAAAACCCTTGTAGCTTAAAAGCCGAGAAAGAGAATGTGTGACCAATCTATCCAAATAGATTAAAATCTCAAATGGACAACTCAGAATCGATCGATCGCCTTGAACCGACCTTGCAGTGCCATTCTCTCTGAGACAACAGCCAAAGATTTGAGATTGCAGTCTATTACAGCATTCACGAAGTAGCACGTCTCGTCTTGGGTATTCCCTTCAGGCACATCCACCACAAATGATTCGATAACCATCGCTCCTGGCATCCCATCAATTATCTCGGGATGGACAGTAACGACTGAAGAGTAATTCTGCAAGATCATCAATATAAAAGATATTAAATTTGGTTAGAGAACTTGAACAGAAAGAGAGGCTAAAGATTGCTAAATTCAGCAAAAGCAAAAGGAGAAGAATAAATATATCCTGGGATTCCACAAACAATCAAATTTAGGAGCTCCAATGGGACGGAAGCAAGGATGCTCTTACATACACAGTAATCTTACATAAAGAACTAGTATTTACAAAACACTGATCTCAAAATAACCCAGGCAGTTTAACAGGCTAAAGCATCACAACTATAGTAATGAAATTTAAAAGCCACGAGAATTTGACACAGCTGATGAGGAAATCCTGGTTCACATTATGACAACCAGCGTCCATGTATATATAGAAAAAGTTCATTCACGCTTGGTTTTGTCCTCTTCCAAATCCCCATTTGTCATTCCTTTTTTTAGCAAAAGGATTCATCTTTCTATTGTTGAGGAGAAAAAAGTAATAGACTAATGGACCTCTATATAGTTGCATAGTTTTTCAACAGCAAGGATAAATTGTACCATTTTTTGAAACATTGCACTATTGGTCCCCCAACTTATTCCATTGATTACCCCTTTTGTTATAGTTGCGGAATCAGTCCTTAATGACAGAAGCTGTCCAATATTTTGTTAAATCTCATGGCCCTCTGGATACCAGTCCATGTTAAATGGCAAAGCTTCATAAAGTTGGACATGCTATGGACATACAACGATTTACAGAGATTAGAGTTTTTTGTGTCCTTACCAGTTGTGCAACTATAGTTAAAAATAGGGGACATACTTGCATCTTTTCGAAGATTGAAGACTAACCAACTTGCGAATGAAAGTTAGAAACTAATGGTGCACTTTTTCAGTATTCTTTTTCCTGATCAACTCAAATAAATTGAGCTTGGCCAGTACTTATAAGGGCCGAAAAGAGCTGCTTCGACAGTGTATACATTACCTCAAGGGATAAAGGAACACTACATACGAAATAATAAAGGAAAGCCCTTACCTTCAGCCTGTGATCACCACCAACAATCTTGATGCCAAGAATGTGCTCTTGATCATCAAGCAGTTCCAGCATCTCGGTGCTCGTTGTGGCAGGAAGTCCCGACTTAACATTCACCTCTCTAACACTCCCAATCTTAAAATCATCCCGCACAATGCATCTGCTAACAAAAGGTTTATACTTCTGAGGTTGATCAAATCTCCTAACTGCTGACCAAACCTAAAAGAAGGTATAAATATAAGTCCTTGGATATCAAAACTTAAACAAAAGACACAAAATTTCAAAGAAGTAATACTGATTTAAGCTCTCTAAAGTGCATAAAGATTTCATTCCTAATTTCGAGTTTCCCAAATCAAGATATATATAAGTGTTCACATTCAAAAATATTTAGAAGATACAGAAGCGAATGTGTTCACAAGCTTTTTGAGCTTCAGTTATACCTATACTCTTGGAACAACAGAACAGCTACATCTCGAATATTTCCTCTTATCCGGAGGAATGAAAAGTTTGACGAACAGTACCTTGTATGCTTAATGTGCTTACTCATCTATATGCATTGAAAATATTAGTAGTTTTATCATCGTTTGATCTCTCCCACAAATATCAACTATCAGAATTCCATTTCCTAATGAACTAGAACATCTATGATTCTATTGGCTATCAAACGAAAAGAAATCAAAAATTTCAGGCGCTATAGAAAATGTGAAAATATATTTATCACCAAACATTGATTCCTTAGAAGATTTCTAGTTTTCACATGTAAACAGAAACAGCAAGAAATAGGGATTTTACCCTTCAAAGACCCAAATTTCACAGCAGCATATCAAATTCAAATTCTAATATCAGAATCAAGAACAAAAAATTCCCTCCCTTGATGCCTAAAACTCGAAAAACATAATAAATACAAAATAGTTTCGAGAAACAATTACATTTTCCAAAAAATAAAAAGAACCTGATTACAATAATCATATCTAACTTCTCTTCCATATTTCGTCATCAAATAATGCATAAGACTTCATGAAGATACCAGACAAGCCAGAATGCAAGGAGAAAATGCAAAAGCCCGTATGGAATCCATAAATAAAAAACTGCAAATTATAAACAAAAAAATCCCAAAAAATATAAAACTTATAAACACACGTAAATTTTCAAAAAAAGAAACAAAGAGAGAGAGATTACAATATCAACAGGGGCTTTTATGTGTTTGACAACAGAGGAAGAACACTGGTGCTCTCTTGGGTGGTGCCTGTGGTGTCTAATTATGTACTGTGCCTCCATTTTTTCTTCTTCAAAGATTAATACTATTCCTAAGCTTTCAGAACCAAGAAACAAAAATAATTCTTGGTGCAAAGGATCTTGAGAACGAAAGTGACTGTTCTCTACGTGAATTGTGTGTGTGTGGAATTACAGTCCACAGCCTTGACTTGGAAGCCTATCAAGAAAGAAATAGACAGAGATTTGGACCGTGGAGGGTTGATAAGGGAAAATTACAGCTGAAGTCTTCAACCTATTGAAAATATATAGAAAATCACTCAACTTTTAATTTCTGTAGAATTCAAATCCTCAACAGACAATATTACCCTTATTTTTCATTAAAAAATAAAACTTTTTGTTTAAATAAACCAAAAAATAAACATTAAGCCTTGTTTGATCTCCAATTTTTCCAAAATATATTTTCATCTTTATTCTTTTCAAGCACACATTTTTCAATAAAATAATATTACACGCAAATTCAAATTTTTCCTTATTTTTTAAGCACATACCCTCCATCAATCTACTATTTCAAAATGCATTCTACACAAAAAATAAGGCTCAACTGGTCCTAAATAAAGCCATTTTTATTTATCAATAGTTTGGAAAAACTTGGTAGGGGTGAGTTTTTCCTTTTATTTTTATCTTTTCTACTTTTTGTTTGTATAATTTTCATTTAATTGAAAATTTTGAAATATGAGGATAGCAAAATAGACGGGCTACACGCATGAATTAACTCACCTAGAATGCTTGTGCCGTCACATTGGTAATTGGAAATAGGAAACATCATTCTCTCCCAAATCTCACTTTATATTTTACTTTTATATTTTCAAATTTTAATATATTTAAAAAATAAATAAGTAAATGACAGGATAAATTGAGATATTTTAGCCCATATTTGACAATCATCTGTATAAAACTATGTTTTTCTCAAACTCTTTTTCAATCACACATTCTTACAAAAAAATATTTTTGTACGTAAACCCAAAAAAAAATTTAGCTCCTATTTGGGCTCCATTATTTTCAAGATACATTTTTTTTAAACTCATTTTCAATCACGTATTTTTCAATAAAATAATATTACACTTAAATTCGAAATTTTTTCCTATTTTTTAATCACACATTTTCTAAAAAATTACTATTTCAAAATACATTTTCTCCCAAAACACATTAAAACGGAGCACAAATATGGGCTTACTTTTTAATCACGCATTTTCCATAAATTTATTTCCCTAAAAATCTCTTTTTAATGCTTGTCAAACGAGGATTTAATTTCAATCTCATCCTAGTCTCGTCTCTCGAAATTTCCAACTAGAACTGAAATGGGGAGAGCTTTCCATGACCCGCACTACCATGTCGCTATTCCTAACTAAATTAATGATCAATCGTCAATTAGGGATTTAAACTGAAAGGTGAAGGACTGAGACAACGAAATATTAAGCTGGGGACCTCGGCTGTAATTTTTCATTTTTTTATATTAGAATTTTGACGCCTTTATTGGACGGCACCGACAAGCCCTCTAATTGGTTGATCATAAGCCCAAACCTACTCTTAGTGGGCCCTAATTTCCTCTTTTACATTGGTTACTGCATTAAGAAATATTATCTCTTTTACTTTTGTTTAATAATTAATTAAAATAGTGATGCCAATATCATTCTGATTTTTTTTTTTTTTGAGGATTTTATGATTTTTTTTTTTTTGACATTTTTAAGGAATTATAGTCAGTGGTTATCAAAAATATATGTATTTGTGTTGGAGGTTGGGAGTTTGTAATTGATCAATGTGGATTAGCATGTTAGGGTTTGGTCAATTTGGTTCTGTCACTTGAAAAGTCAAATAGATAATGCAATTTGCAAATCCTTTTATAAATATAAGTGCATTAAATTATCTTAACGATTTTGAGAGAGAGAAATATGCCGTAACGATACATTTTGTCGCGACTTCAATTTTGGATCAATTCAACATGACGTGGATAGAGAGATCATTGACGAGTAAATTGGAATATTAAGAGAATAATTCGTTGAAAGTGATTTATCAAGTTAAAAGAACTTTTTAAAAAAAATTGGCTTAAAGTAACTTTCTCATGAAGCATTTCTATAAGAAGTAAAAGAAAAAAATAAGTTCTTCCAAACGGGTCCCTAATATACATCAATTCGTGTAAAACTCGTGTTATTTATTACGTGATTATCATTCGTTCAGGTCACAATGAGCTCCTTGTTTCATTATTGGGGGTATGCTTCACAACCCTACTGAACAATGAATTTGAAGGCCATTATTACCTGAATCGATAATGATGGCCGATGATATTATTGTTCGTGAAATTTACTACATAATTATCACCTCCAAATTACAATTGAAAATTTATTCATGAAATTTCATTTGAATTTATTTAACTTATTTAAATAAAGATGAATTCGAATATATGTACACAAACACACAGGGGCAGAGTCACACTTGGGCAAGGGTGGTCCATTGATCGCCCAAAAAAACTTATTTTTTTAAAAATTAAAATCAAAAGGTTCTTCCTTCCTGTCATATCTTGTACTTCTTAACATTTTAGTGTTTTCACTATTATTTGTGATTAGAAATTTGAATTTGCGTGCTTTAATTCTCATATTAAAATGTTAGATGCTTAATGTATGTGCCTTTTTTGTTTCTTGAATAAATATAGGGACCATAGGAAAAATCAAGGTTTTGTTATGTTTATTAAGATAACTCGATTTTAGCTTCAACGGTTAATGATTTGAGGAGCGACAAATAAACCTAAAAACTAAATGTTGGTATCGACGGGCTATCTCGAAATAGGACAAGGTTTTTATGATATAAGACTTATTGGCTTCATTAAAGCTAAAATCTATTGTCTAAAGTTACATGTCTTCCGTTAATTCAAAAATACAGAATTAAACATTGAAATAATTCTAGATTCTACATTGAAATATTTCTAAATTCTAGAACTTTCTCATTGCATTTTTAACATGCGTGCATTTGATTCATTTATTTTTCTATGATGCAAAGAAAGTTTAGGGTTCAGAGAGTGGTGATTAAGGGAATTGGGAATTCAATTTTCATATCCAGTCTGTGTGCAATCTCAAAGTACTTTGTGGAAGGTTTTAGTTAACAGTTTTTTGAAATGATTTAGTAATAAAACAAAGTAGTATTTTATCTATTGAGAGAAATGCATTTAGCGAAATTGATAATGATATAATTATACGACATTTTCAAAATATGAAAACACAACAGGAACAATTATAGTTACATTATTTAAAATAATTTTTCCTATATAATTTGTGCCCACAAAAAAGAAAAATATCCTAGCTACGCCGCTGCCGAAACACCTATGTATATGTTGATGGATAGACTTAACTAACTCGGTCGAGGGGAAAATGATAACTTCTATTATTATATTTGGTACGAGATTTTAAAAGGTCAATCTTATTAAGAGGAGTAGCACAATCTTTTATAAGTTGGTATATGTTTACTACATCTTTATTCTATGTGGGATTCTATCCCTTAACATGCTCCCACAAGATGGTGGCTCATTTGAACAGATTAATTTTGAAATCCGTTTGCTCACTTTTTGGAGTCTTAATCGGATCGAATTGCTCGTTGGAATTTAACGGACTCTGATATCATGTTAAGAATTGAAGTTTTATCTTAAAAGATCAATATTATTAAGAGGAGTGGCACAATCTTTTATAAAGTGGTTTATATTTACATCTTTATCCGATGTGAGATTATATTCCTTAACAATGATAACTTGAACACGACGACAAAAATATAAAAAATAATCACACTATATGTACATTAATTTTGATATCATGGTTGCCACTCTACCAACCTACACCAATTATTTTGAATTGAAAATTTCATCACTGTCCCCTCGTGGGGGATGTCACTTTGGATGTAATCTTATCCTGCCTTATCCTATAAAAAAATTCTAATATTGTCCGACCATACGATATTTGAGAAGCATGTGCAATAGCCAGTAGGAGCATCTTTTAAAAAGGAATAGTACCCGAACTCCATGCTTTTGACAAGACAAAAGTTGCACATAATTTGGAGCGGAGAATATTCACTGGTATATTTCCTCAAAGTGCTGTCAATGTGTCAAACACTGTGTGTGGATGAAAAAAATAAGAATCTTGTTTGTGGATTTATGCTATGCCT
Source organism: Fraxinus greggii (assembly GCA_903798315.1). Lineage (NCBI taxonomy): Eukaryota > Viridiplantae > Streptophyta > Magnoliopsida > Lamiales > Oleaceae > Fraxinus > Fraxinus greggii. The sequence goes on from CAIGRK010064720.1 coordinate 12,872, forward strand.
TTTGGCCTGAATTAAAATTTAAATCAAGGTCATAATTAATTTTAACAATTTATTTCATCATTTTTATCAGAATTTACTAAAATTCTAATTTTAATCCAAATTAAACACGAACTAGATATTTATATCGCATTGTATGTAAAAATTTATAGCATTCTCGGAATATGGAAGATTTAGTATTTCTGATCAATGTTAAATGAACATTTGTATTGTATAACTGGGACACCTATTTAATTTGGACCCAATATTATGCATGTCAATTAAATAGTGACATGAAGT
>CAIGRK010064735.1:0-16936 GCA_903798315.1 Fraxinus greggii
AACAACGAAAACGCTTTTTGGAAAATTTGACCAAGTTATGACTGAAAACACTCAAAACGACAAATTTGTCGTTTTGGGTTTTCTTTGTAAATTTTCAGCCCGTTTTCAAAAACGCATTTTCGAAAATGGGAAAGAGAACACGTTTTCACTGTTTTGAAAAATCGAAAACAGAAAACGGATTGAAAATGACAAAGAGAACGGCCCCTAAATTGCTTTTCCTGTAAACATTAAAGTGAGCAAAATTGTTTCAAGCACATAACACTAAGTCAGTCGATGAGTTCAATTACTGTAGGTTCATATTTTATTTTATTTTACTCTATTTTTGCATGCTAATATTACTATAGGTATAGTTTGTGGATCAAAACTCGATGAGTCGCAAGAAATAGTTCATAAACAAGAAGTTACAGAATTTATTTTCCTCTTCTTCTTCTTCTTCCTTTTTTTTATCCCCTGGTACTAAAATCTCTGTGTCACTCATAAGAAGCACTGAAACTCAATTTTTGATCAAAAATGTTTTGTGGCAGATGGATAATCTTGATTTGAGTTTTATAGAGGAAAGTTTTGAGGGTAGTGTACAGTGGACGAGAAAGGATGATGATGAAAATCACAATTTGGAAGCACTATCATCTGATGATCAAGAAATCCAAACAAAAAAATCATCTACAACGAAAAAAATTCATAGGCACTCCCCGTCTCAAATTCAAGAACTTGAGACGTAAGTACTTTTATTATTTTTTTTTATCTTTTCTTTCCTTATATGTCTTTTAATGAAATTAAATCCCATTTTGTTTATGGAACCGTGCTTCATAACCCTGGATTTTATCCCGGGTCAAACCTTGGAGCCCTCAAATGGCGCCACTGATTTGATTCGAGATTTTATCTCGGACAAAGGGCTTTGCCCTTGTTTATGATTTGACTGCTAAAATTTAAATTAATTTTATGTGTTCCTATAGTTTTTTCCAGAAGGATCCACATCCTGATGAAAAAACAAGACTAGAACTTGGCAAGAGATTAGGGTTACAGGCTAGGCAAGTCAAATTTTGGTTTCAGAACAGAAGAACCCAAATGAAGGTAATATTAGCATTGAATTATTATTAAGCCCTTGTTTGAGCCCACTTCTCCTTCTACTTCTCCTTCTACTTTTTCTACAGTACTCATTTTAAACCACACATTCTCCAAATAAAATAATATTACACACAAATTTAAAATTTTTCATCACTTTTTCACCACAAATTCTCCCATCAATCACTATTCAAAAACAACTTCTACACTAAAAATGAGGGNTGCCCTTATTTGAGCTCAATTCTCCTTCTATTTTTTCTATTCATTTTTCTACAGTACTCATTTTCAACCACACATTCTCCAAATAAAATAATATTACACACAAATTTAAAATTTTTCATCACTTTTTCACCACAAATTCTCCCATCAATCACTATTCAAAAACAACTTCTACACTAAAAATGAGGGTCAAACACATGCTAAAATTTATAGATGAATGATTAAACTGATTCAATTTGGTTATTCAGGCTCAAATAGAACGCCATGAAAATACACTTCTCAAACAAGAAAACGATAACCTTCGGACTAAGAATATCACTATGCAAGAAGCCAAGAGGAATGCAAAATGCACTAACTGTGGTTCCCTAGCAACTCCTGGCGACGTATCAAGTATATCAACGGAGCAACATCTTAGGTTTGAGAATGAACGACTAAGGTACGAACTCAGACGAATTGATGATCTAGCGCACAAGTTTCTCGGCAAGCCATTATCGTCATTGGCTGAAACTGTTCCCTCTATCATTAGCAACCATGAGTTAGATCTTGCGGTAGGAAGGAATATATCTGGTTATTTGAACTCTATGGTTTCGGGATTGTCTAGAGGGAAACGGGATTTCAGGTGCTTCACCTGCCGGACCTTCTATGGGCATGGCCAGTTTTGATATGCCGTTTGATAATGCTGCATTCCAAGATCTTGCATCGACTGCCATGGATGAACTCATAAAGTTAGTTCAACTTGGTAGTCCTCTATGGATCAGGAGCACAGATGGAAGTGGAGAAATATTGAACCTCGTAGAGTATGCTAGCTCATTTCCACACCGTATTGGTACGAAACCTGATAATTTGATAACTGAAGCAACAAGGGCAACTAGCAGTGTAACTATCAGTAGTTTGGCACTTGTCGATGCACTAATGGATGTAGTAAGTTCTTAAATTCTTAGGACAAGCAATGTTGCCCATCTTTATTGTATTCTTTTCAATTGATTTATGAAATGAATTTTCTTACGCAGAACAAATGGACTCAAATGTTTCCATGTATAATCGGGAGAGCTTCAACTAGTGATGTGATTTTGCCTAGTTCGGGAGGAAGCAAAAATGGGGTATTACAACTGGTATGATCTTCTCACCATTATCTTTTGATTCGCGCATCCTTGTCCCCCCTCCCCCATTTAAGTAAAAAAATGGAAGAAGAGAAAGAAGTCAGATTAATTAGCTATGCTGTGTAGATTGATGCAGAGTTCCAAGTTCTTTCGCCCCTAGTTCCCGTTAGCCAAGTCAAGTTCCTTCGCTTCTGCAAGCAGCAGATGGAGGGCAGTTGGGTTGTGGTTGATGTGTCTATTGATACCATCTGCCAAGGTCCAAATGCACACAAGTCTGTGATTTGTCGAAGGCTCCCTTCAGGTTGCTTCATTCAAGATATTTCGCCTGGATGTTCAAAGGTAATTGAAAACGAGGATTTTGTCCATGTTTAGTTGTAATCTTTTTCTATTTGCTTTACCTCTTAGAACTATGTTTCCTTTTAGACCTATAGTACGAATACAATAAATTATACACACGAAATACACGATACTTCTATTCTTATTGACTCTCTGTCTCCCTCGTCTCTTTCTTGATGTGCATCTCGCGCATATACACACACAAATTTTGTTTATTATGTTGAGATGTGGATTTAGGTTACGTGGGTCGAACACACAGAATATAACGAGGATTTAGTCCATCAGTTATACCGGCCTTTACTCAAATTGAGCATATGCTTTGGTGCGCAAAAGTGGATTGCTAGTCTACGAAGGCAATTCTCTACCGTCTCCAATGGAGATCATAATCCAGGTGACGTGTTTAAATTGTTCTATCTATTTTCTCATCATAACAGAAGTATTTTATACACTGATGCATATTTATGTACGCCAGGGCTTACTGCAAGTTCTAAGAACAGTATTGAAAAGATGGCACGACGCCTGACTCGAACTTTCAGTACAGGAGTTTGTGCAACAGCGAACAAGTGGGAAGTCGTCCAAGCCGGAAATGCTAATGATATCACAGTGATGATGCGAAAGAGCATTGGTAACCCGGGTGAACCTCCCGGTGTTGTGTGGTGTGCAACAATGACTTTTCAGATGCCCGTAAATCCACAACATCTTTTCAATTTCTTACAGAATGAACAGATGAGGATACATTGGGACATTTTGTCTCAAGATGGTCCTGTGCAACAGATGTTTCATATTCCTAAGGATACAGGTTTTGGGAATAGCATTTCTCTTCTTCGTACTAATGTGAGTATACATGACTATACACTCGACTAAAATGCACAGCAATGCTACACAAAATTTTAACTTCTCTTTTTATTATTACTGTAGTAGTATTTAGTATTGTCTAATATTTTTGCTTGAACATATCATATTTTACTAATACGTGAAAAATGTTACCCTACCATCACTTTACCTTGCAGGATGCAAGCGTATCCATATTGCAAGAGATATTCACGGATGCTTTTGAATCGCTTGTAATACATGCAGCAGTGGACTCTGCAGGAATGGATGTGGTGATAAATGGTGGTGATTCTTCTTATTTGCCTTTCTTGCCATCTGGATTCACAATATTTCCCGACCTTTTTCATGATTCTGACGAGTTCAACTACAACGAAAGTGGAAATGGTGGCTCGTTATTGACTATAGGATTTCACATATTGGCAAGTAGCTTACCCGTAGCCAATCTAACAACAGAGTCCATTGACACTGTGAGAACTCTGATGACTCGAACTCTTCATGGTATCAAATCTGGCATCGACCAATGCAATGTGCAGGGCGCTTGTGAAACTGCAGTTGGTGACTATTATAGTTAATCGTGAACTTTTATATTAACCTATGGAACATACGAGTTTTAATCGAGAGGGAAACGTCCTTTGGACAAGGAATCGAGTCAAGCACGAACCAAGTGAAGAGTTTAGGTTTGAGTATCGACTCAAATGACCAGGTTGACAACGTTATATCTCACGATTCCTAGTCTAGCTAAAATCCTTGACTGTTACTTTATTATATCCACTGCTAAACAAATTTACATTTGTACGTTGTGACCAAAATTTGATAATTAATTAAAATAATTCTGATGCTGCACATTAATTGGATGTGTAAAGTTGGATTTTTAAATCTAGCCTTGTGCGGATTGTATTGAGTCTAGCTAGAGGCTGCAATAGGTTGGCCAACCCTATGGTCCATAGGGTCATCCTGCCAAAACTTTGACTGGACGGGGACGAGGTTCAGATCGCATCGATGTCGTGGTCGGCTGGGTGGAGTTGCAGTGGAGACGAAGAGGATCCACAAAGTGGACTGATTTCCAAAGAAAACCAACGAGATTTAACATCAATTTTATTTGAAGGATTGGATTCACAGCCGTTGATTCCCTACTTAATCGGGTCAAGGACGGGGATCATGGTCCTTCCTTGAACCTATCTGTTCATGTTTAGATTATTTAAAAATAAAAAATAAAAAAATCAACCCAAATCCACTATAAAAACTGAAAATTGAGATATTTTTCATTAATGGGCCTAAAGTTTGTTTTCCATGATGCTAGTTACTGGTGACATTACACGTCGATGATATATTTACTAGACATTTTGGTACACAACCTCTCTTAATTAGTTACTTACAAATTGCAATATTTTTTTGTGTAAAATGAATTAAATATTTTGAATCAATTGTATCATTGATTCGATTTGATGGTGTTGGCCCCCATGAATCTTGCTGAATCAATCATGGACGGCCAGAATCTATTTCGTGTACGTATGCGATTTTATTAATTATTCTCGGCCGTTTATTTTTTAATAATTACTTGTCTATCGTCAAAGTTTATGATAATTAATATAATTTGTTTGTTATACCATTTTAGCAACTAATTAGGTCAAGCTTCCATGATTATTAAATTAGACCAAACGACTAAAAACAAATATTTTTGTTAGTAGAAATCGACCAATGGAATATGGCCACAAAACAGCCGGATTATGATTAAACAAGTCAATCTTGTTTCGATGTTCTGTGTATTGGTGACCAGTTCGGGTGCTAAGAGCTTGTCTGAGAGAACTTCTTTTATCCAAGAAAAGGGGTTTTTTTGACTTTTTTTCCTGCAAATGGGTCCCATATAGAAATGGAAAGTCAAAGAATTCGGCTGCAACTCAAAGTCAACGGTCTGCAAATTGTTGAAAATTGGAAACATACAAGGCCTAAATATTCTCATTATGCGTCGAGCATGTTATTGTGTTTCACATATCGTATAATTAAAAATTACATTTTACATATTGCTGATGAATCTAAAAAATAACTAAAACACTCGAGTACTAAATAGAGAATCAGAGATAAAGGAAATCTACAAATATAACTATGTAAAAGGCGTTAAAATAACACTTCACTTGCATATCGAAAAATTACATTTTATACACTGATGTTTCATGAGATAGTCATATTCAATTGAGTCTCGATTTAAATGATGTTAGCTTTTTATTTTAGTTTGGTAGCATTGGACTTTAATTGAGTTGAATGATGATAGGTTGTGACATCGTGATTTAGGATGCTTAAAAAAATTATAATACTTAAAATCTCTGAACAACTTTTTAAAAAGTAGAATAGAATAAATCGAATAAAAACAAAAAATAGTAATAAATAAATTCTAAGTTGATTATAATAAAATTGGGAAAAATATTTATTAATAATTTGATAAAAGACAAAAAATATCCCTTTGCTTTCTCAAACCATCGTCTTTCATTTTCTAACAACATTATAATCCCTAAAACTGGAATAAACATATTCAAAATTAATTTTCGCAAATATTTCAAACTTTTTTGGGGAATTATTAAAAGTTTCAAATTTACTTTTACACTAACAAAGTTCATATTTCAGTTTCGATCCCACGTAGGTATACTATCATGAAACTTCTCTTTCAAACTTTTAAATATAGAAAGCTGGTTTCTTAATAATTTGACAGTTTTACAATGGTTGATTTATTCTTTTGAAAGCCCAATTTCCTCACTAACATAGTGATAATTAATTTATTAGTTAATTGAAAAAAATGACTTCTAAGCAAAGTTACACGAAGATAATCTAAAATGCAGTCTGAGAAGCAACTCCACTATAATAAATTTTCATACGGAGTCCAAGAAAATTTCTGATTTCTCACAAAGGGCCACCTTTTCTTTTTTCAATTTCTTCGCACTGCTGAAAATCTGCTTAACGACAGTTTACCTAACTTCTCAACCCAGAGTATAACATCGATAAGTGCATTACATAAAGAGCCTATATATCAAAGATTCACTGAGGGAAAGAATTTTCTGAAGGGAAAAACAAGCAAGAATGGGAAATTCTTTTGGGTGCTCAGCATCAGGGGAAAGGTTGGTATCGGCAGCAAGAGATGGAGATTATGTAGAGGCCAAGATGCTATTGGATTGCAATCCATGCCTCGCAAAGTACTCAACTTTTGGTGGATTAAACTCGCCTCTTCACTTTGCTGCTGCTAAAGGCCACAATGAGGTCAACAATCTTTTAATTCTTTCTTGAAGAGCTCAATTTTAAAAAAAAAGAAGGTATATATATGTAATTGGATTTTTGGGTTATAGTTGTGTTCTTGATTCTTCAAAGTCTGGATTTTTAGATTGTGGCATTGTTGCTGGAAAATGGAGCTGACGTGAATTCAAGAAATTATTGTGGACAGGTGCTGATTTTTTACTATTTTGCTTCTTCCTTCTTATTTTCTGGAATTGTGCTTAATTTTGTTATGGGATGTAAACTAGGATTTCACATATGTTTAAAGGGTGAAAATGGATATACAGATAATCCTTGTAATTTTGATGGGAGATCGGGTGAGTTGTGTGATTTTTTTGTGTTAGTGATACAATTTGCATATGAAATAACATAGGTGGGATTTTTTCTTGAAATTACTGATCAATTGTTTGATCTCTGTAAATCTGAGTTTTGAGAGGTTTTCGAAATGGTTTTCTGCAGACAGCAATAATGCAAGCTTGTCGATACGGTCACTGGGAAGTTGTTCAAACTCTTCTTCTCTTCAGATGCAATGTAAGTTTCCATTTAAAAAATCCATTCTTTTACATTTGCCTTTTACCCCTTTTATATTGTGGCAAAAATGAAATACCATTTTCTCCTACCTTTGATTTTAACATTTTATCCTTTAGGTTAGGAGAAAAATATGGGAAATTTTTTTTATTTATATCCAATTTCCAATTTGAGAACCCTGATACAATTTCTTGAATACTATACACTGGCTGCCCTTAGGTCACGAGAGCAGATTATCTTAGCGGCAGGACTGCTCTACATTTTGCTGCAGTGAATGGACACGTGAGATGTTTGCGATTAGTGGTTGCTGATTTTGTTCCAAGCGCTCCATTTGAACCTGTAAATGCTGAATTAAATGGTGGAAGAGGGGATAGGTTTAATACAAAATCCAAACCGGAACTGAGGTTTGTTGTTTATATGTGTGTGTTTGTTCAACTTTTGTCCAACATGGCATGGTTCACTGTGTTCCTCTGCTATTTTGGCATGTTATAGTTCATCCCAGCTCTTATTAAGCACCTGAGCTTCATTCTCTAAAAATAGATTTTTTCTCCACACTCATTTTTAACCGCACGTTCTTCCAATAAAATAATTTTACACGAAAATCCAAAACTTTTTCATACTTTTTAACCCCACATTTTCTAAAAAATCACTATTACAAAATTTATTTTCCCAAAAAATGGGGGCTCTAACAGAATATATAGTTCTTATAAATAGCAAACAGAATTCCACTGGTCTAATTCAAGGCCTACAATGATTATGGGAAAGTGTATACTATGATTGAACTCCTGACGTCCAATAGAATGAATGTTGAAGATGGATGAGTTATCTACCCGGTTCTACCATTTTCACATGTTTTCATTGTGGGCGAGATGTACGAGTTGAGCAGTTCCTGTAACATTTGGAAAATCATAACACGCGAGCAAAGTTGTGGTGATAAACAGGTTTTGGAGTGTTTGAGAGTTGTGGTTCCAGCGGAGATAGAGAAAAATGAAATTATGAGATTAAAAAATAATATAATGCTAATATGAATGCAATTCGGAAGTTTCAGATATTTTTATTCTGCTGTGCATTTCTTTTAGTTATATGAGGAGCATTCCATTCATCATTATTAAGAAAATTTGTCGAATGAAATTATCAATAATACAATCCCCTCTTGCTACTTGATTAAGCTCTTTAAACTTTGAGGACTGAATTATCTAAAACTTCAGCTCGATCAATCTCTTAAAGAAGAACAACTACAGCTGAGTTGCAACATGACATTATTGTTGAGATAATAAAGAGCTATTAATTGAAGTTGATCAAATGCTTCAATCGTTGACCATTTTTAAATGTATCTTTCCTATTCCATTGCAGCACTCTCTCCAAATTTGTAAATAAGGCTGCTGACTGTGGTATTACCGCTCTTCACATGGTTGCTTTGAATGGATATTTCGACTGTGTACAACTCCTACTTGACCTTCATGCCAATGTGTCTGCTGTGACATTCCATTATGGAACATCCATGGATATAATCGGTATGTTATTTTTTTAAAGAATAATATGACAAATTTGGAGACCACTTTATGCATGTTTGTTTCACAGTAGTGGACAATACTACACAATACCATATGTGAGATTTTATCTTGTTTTACTTTAATATGCCTGTATTGTTCAATCCACTTTGCCAAACATGTTATTTGTGTTTTAACTTGAAGTTATTCTGAAATACTATTTTTTAGGACCTGGAAGCACTCCTTTGCATTATGCTGCTTGTGGGGGAAATTTAAAATGCTGCCAGGTGATTGTTATCTCTTTTGTTGATATTTGAACTTTAGGGAAAAAGGAAAAAAATGAAATTCCTCATCTAAGATTTCTTGACATTTGCAATAGGCATATAGTCTGATATTAGGAACCTTTTGATTTATGCAGATCCTTCTTGCGAGAGGGGCTAGTCGTTTGGCATTGAACTGCAATGAGTAAGCCGGCTGGATATTTGTTCTTCTACCCTTTGTTCATTGTATCTACCTTCTGAAAAACGCAAGTTCGACCCTAACAACAACTAGATGAGGCTGAATAGTGCAATATACGGAATTAAAATCTTATCAACTAATTAGCAACAATCACCAATTAATTATCTCTAGATGGTTAATCATACAGTCAATTTAATCCTAAGTTTAAATACAACAGATCATACATTCATAATATAAAGCAGTAAATGAATAACGGTATGGTCATGGAGAAACCTAACTGGGAAAAACTCCGAGCACTTCGCTAGTCAATCCACTATAAACAATTCAAGACTTACCGCGACAGTCTCGGGGTGAATGAGCGACAGTCTAGCGACGATATTTCTGCTTTTGTAGCTCGAGNTTTAATCCTAAGTTTAAATACAACAGATCATACATTCATAATATAAAGCAGTAAATGAATAACGGTATGGTCATGGAGAAACCTAACTGGGAAAAACTCCGAGCACTTCGCTAGTCAATCCACTATAAACAATTCAAGACTTACCGCGACAGTCTCGGGGTGAATGAGCGACAGTCTAGCGACGATATTTCTGCTTTTGTAGCTCGAGTTAACCCTTGACAACAGTCCAACGAAAATCCCCGCCGTTTTCCTCCTTATTCCAAACTCTAAACCCTATACCTGTTAACTAACTTTTGAACTAATTACATATTACTCCTTGAACTTTTACAACCTAATACCTTCTGTATGCAATACTTGACAGACCTATTCTCTATTTCAGATGTCTTCCAGTAGATGTTGCGAGGATGTGGGGACGTCATTGGCTTGAGCCACTGCTGGTGCCAAATTCTGATTTGACAGTCCCAGTGTTTCGCCCTTCTCATTATTTATCATTGCCACTCATGAGTGTGCTCAACATAGCAAGGTGAATTTGAGATGTCAAGAAAATTTATATGTGCCCAAATAACTGATCATACTGACACTTAACGTGAAACTGTAATTTAATTTTTATGTTTAATTTTATTTGTTCGGGATAGTTATGTTCATGCCTGATCTCTGCAGAGAGTACGGGTTGCAGTCTCCAGCAACCGGTGATGACAATGAGATTTGTGCAGTTTGCCTGGAGAGAGCATGTACAGTAGCTGCCGAAGGTCAGTTATTTCATTCTCTATTAATATATCTCTTTCCCAATTAAAATATGCCCATTGTCCTTTCCCTGCTTTTTATGGATATTTCAATCATCCGTTCTACCTCATTTGTGCGTGTTGGCCATCAACTTGTAGTCACAATTTAGAAATATCTGATGACCAACTGATTTTATATTCAATGGGATTAATATATCACGAGCATGAATAATTCTATGCAATGGTGGGGGTTACTCTTGTCATTATAGAACAACTCTTGCAATGTTTTAATTGTTCATTGGCTGCATTCCTATTTTCTAGACATTTATCTGTTTTCGTCTTATGCTAATTTAGTCCTGCCAGTTACATACATAAAATTATGCCTCGTATCAAGAAAAATGCTTCTTGTCATGCCCAATCAGTCAATCCTGGTCTTAAAAAGTAATTTTGGGGATCTATAGTAGGTATTCGAGGATATCTTAAATATTCCATTTACTAGTAACATAAATGAAAATGGACTAGGAATATCATCCAAAAGAAAAGAGAAAAGGAAGACCCACGTATCTGTCTTAGTATCTTTAAATCTTACATTTCCACGTTCACAAGAGCTGAGCAGTCACAAGAGTGTTAGCTGTTTAAAGACAATAAGATGAATATGGTAAAAAATTGACGATGTGAAGATGAACTTGTTGCCGTATTAGAATGAATAATAATAGAAATGAGCATGCACACTTGTGTATGAGAGGAAGATAGAAGAATAACAATGAAAGAAGGCAAAAAAAGATATCGAGGAAATCTGGTAGTCTACAGCAATTTTTACCGTTCTTTTTACAATAAATAAGGCCCGAAGTGTATATTGTAGAGATTTGTTCTGCACTCAGGCAAAATGTAAGAAGTGTATATATAGACTTAGGCCAACCTCGGTATCTGCTTCAGTCTGCTCTAAACTTTGAAATTATATTTCTTCAACTCTCATCGTTGCATCAGACATTACATTATCGTATACAGACTTTTTTTGTTTGTGATTTGTAGCAGTTTCGTTGTTTGTTTTTCAAACCAGTCCACCTTTATGCAAAGCCCAATGTTGAAAACTTCCCGCAAATTGAGATACTGGAGTACTGATGGAAGTTTTACACTTTCTTGACACGACTGATAAACACTACACGCATATGCGCACGAAGATTGAATGTATGCATATTAATGTGATGATGAGAGAATATTTGACTTCCATTTTTATGAGATACATTAGAAATTCTCAAATATATATATATATATATATATATATATATATATATATATATTGGCATGTATTTACAATAATATTATGCTGTGAAACTTTCAGGGTGTGCTCACGAACTCTGCATAAGATGTGCATTTTACCTTTGCTCAACCAGTAACTTCCGTTCTGAATCATTAATAACCCCGGGTTCCATTCCCTGTCCTCTTTGCCGACATGGCATTGTCTCTTTTGTCAAATTGCCTGGTTCCTCAGGAAAGGAAATTAAATTACCTATATCACTTGGCTTATGCACACCGTGTGTCCTTCACCATCGAGAACAAGGCATATCAGACACTTCTAGCTCACCTGATACGAGTAAGAAATGTGCAGCTCCTGTTTCTTCAGATATTTTCTATCCGGTTACCTGTAGTCCATTTCCCTCTGTTGCAATCCCTTTGTGCACGTGCAATGAAGGACCTTGTCAGCATTTTGATTCTGGAGGAAATGAAACTCAAGAAGAACCATCTCGTCATTCCCTATCCACATCGAATGACCAGGAAAAAACAGAAGGAATACGATTGGAGAAAAAGACCTGTTCAAGTATGTTTTGGGGTAGAAGAAGCTGCAGCAGGGAGCATCAGTGTAACACTGAATTAAGTGCATGAACAGTTTTGTGTAAGATCTTAGTGGTGTATCTGTAAACAGAAGATTATCTGAAGCTGAGTATACTCAGATTCACGTTTCTGGTCCCCAAGTCCACAAGTTGAAGTATTTCAAAACCGGGTTTTCTGCTGCTATTTATCGTCCTCAGGTGAAAATCAAGATCGTCTAGTTCAGGTGTAACACGTTGACCGTGTTTTGTAGGTTGGCTTAGAGATTTGAAACATAGCTTGTAAAAATCTGCATTTACGTGATTGATTATAGCAGATGTCATCTGAGTGTTGGCATTTGTCTTGACTATCTTTAATTGTTTTCTAGAAGTTAATTATACAGAGATTTATTTCTATGTTCTCTTTGATAGTTGTGTAGAGAGAATTTTGTTAAGAGCCTGCACAGGTTTTTCCAGTTCCACGATTTGTGTGCGCATCCTGGCATAGGGGTCATGCTGATTTTCTCGACTCGCCTTCCACCATAGCTCAGTCGTGCTAGACATGGTTGAATGGACGCGTGGCCCACCCGGGCAGGCCTATAGGTGCACTCAACTTATTCATGACCTAACCAACCTATTTACTATTTAGATTTGCTTTGAAATGAATGGACATGAGCAAATGATTTTTCACTAATTATTTTACACCCCAAACCTAAAATTTATTGGAAAGAAAAGTTTACTTTGTTGTTTTATTATTTTACGCTCGCATATTTAGATCCAAAACAACCATTTTGCGCTCTCTAGTTGAGAAGCAAAAAAATCTGAAATAATTTTGTACGTGGACCATTAACTTTTCTTTACTTTTTAACTGTACGTTATTTTTAAAAAATTCATTTTTCACAAAATTTATTCTCGAAAAATTTCCATCGAACATGCTTTTAATTCATAAGTCCTGATTAAGATCAAAACCCAACTTTCTGCCACGTATGACAAAGTAATATTTCACCAATTAGAAGCAAAAGACAGATTAATTAAAGGCAAACAAGAAACTGTGGAACACAATATTCAATTATTCTGATACATAAGATTAGGGGACCACTTCATAATCCCATCACAAATCCAGCAAAACATTAGTATCTATGTCCCTATTAATAATCAAATCCTTCAAGAATTAACCCTAAAAGTTTGTGGGACCCCTGTATTTAACTAAACCTTGTAAAGGATTTAGCAGAATGCAAGTACAATAGAACACAGATTATAGAAGAAACATTATTTTTGCTTATAATTTTTCATTAGGTTTTCATCTTTTCCTGCAAGCAGTCTCCCTTTGTGCATTGAAATACACTGCAGCCACTGGTAAACCTAAGCCGTTCTCTTCTGCAAAACTTCTTGTGTTGAAGTGGTCCCTTGAAGCAGGTGGCCTCACAGAATGTCTTGCTCTTTGCTTGAACAGAATGAACACGTATCGGTGGATCCCGATTACAGGCTTTGGAGTCTCGTAGCTCAAGATTTCTCTTCCTGGATTCATAGAGTATTCGTGTTAAAAAGAACAGACAACTTATATACGCTTTCATGTGTTTATGCTATGTTATAGTTTCACTATAATCTAGTGCATCACTGTTCTGATCATACATAGCAGTGAACTGAAAATAGTTGAGATGTCAGTGCTAATTATTAACTATCTTGGTTTTGAGAAACTTACCAAAAGAAGCATCAGTGGTACCCGGGATATCTGTAACGATCCTGAAAGAAAATCACATAATTCATTGTTAGAATATATGTGCTGCAATTTCTTGTTTGGCAGGGAAGAGTGTACAGTATTGAACAGTAAAAACAAAGAAGCTAAAACCTTAATGCACACCAAAATCCATTAAAGTTTCAAACCATAGAGTTGCATTATCTAAATGGTAAACCGTTTTATAATTAAGATGAAGAACGAACCAGTGAAGATGTTCCCTCAAGTATGCGTCACTTGGGCTTGGAGCATCAGGATCAGTCATGACCTATAAACGTGCAGACAAATTGTCAAAAATCATATTTCCTATTCACACACACACACAAATGAGAGAAATCCTAATGTGGCATATGAGAAGGCTATACTTACAAGTGTATAAGCAGCCCTCATGTCTTCTCCACCAATCTCGACGCGAGGTTTAGCAGTAATGACAGCAGGCATGAGCTCATGGCCATTAGAGACTTGTTTATTGGAATTGTAAGTAACATTCAACTTCACACTTGGAATGAAATTGTCAACAACTTCTCCTATAACTCTCCCTACAGAAAGTGGTTCCATAAGCCTCGACATGGCGACGACAAAGATTTGAGAGGAAAGAAGAAAAAGGAGGTATTCGCCTACTAAATTCTGAGAGGAAAGTCTTGTCTTGTTTGTCTGCGATGAGATGATTGGGGAACTCTAAGGGCTTTTATAGAGGGAACAAGGAAGGAACTTTGAGGGCTCAGATTTGAAGTTCAAAGATTCTGCAGTATTTCTACTTGCAGTAAAAGGTTCTCTACTTCACACACGAGAAAAAATACCACGTTTAAAGATCTGTCCAACCTTTTCTAGCTGTCTTCTTCAGAAGAGAAAGAAAAGCCCACTAGACTTTTTCAGAGATTAAGGCTGTTGATTTTTTCCATGTAGTTTAAACTTTGACACGTAAATGTTTAGCAAGTATTATTAGACTAGTAATGAACTAGTGCTCTTCATTATTACTGTTTTGCCACCCTTATATCCTAGTTGACATTCCATAACGTGACAATCAATTTTGTCATTGTGTTCTTCAACACTTGTTAAAATCAACAACCTTGATTTTTAAACCTAATGAGATGTCATCCAAGATGTACATAGATTAATCCTAATTATAAATATGAAGTCGGTTATATGAATCCATTTTCACCACTCTATCAATGAGTTCATTGTTAATTAATATTAACTAGTAACCACAAATTGTTGTGTTAGTTTTGATTAGCTCGTGTTTCTTAACTTATTTTACTGAAGTCATGGCGTTCCAATGAATATGATCATCTTTATATCTCCTCAAACTTGTCGTAACCATTTATTTACGATGTAAATATTTCAACTTTTTTTCTTTAATAATGTCGAGTCATTTCAAGTTTACGTTTCTGTGGCACGACTTAAATGTCATGATGTTATTGGATTAAAAAATGTAAAGAAGTTGACAAATTGGCTTGACAAGAATTTAGAATATAACTTTATGACTTTAATATCATATCGTGGGCAAATGGGAATTCAGCTTTTGAGGTGCTTCCCTAAATACAATACACATGAGAGAGGGAAAAAATAACTTATCACAAAGCTTAGGAACCTGTACTTAATTCAATGAAGAGATTACAGCTATTTTATCCTTTCTAAGGATTCTTTGCTTAAAATGGTAATCACTATGCATTTTGTGGGAAATTCTTTGATCCATTAATTATTTATACATCATGTGGTTATCAATGAATAGTTTCCTCTTAAAATGCATTAAACATTATGATATTCTTCATGTTTGAACAAAAGTAAACAAAGTTGCATCTTATTTCACATGGGAATTTACCAATTTTGTTGTATTTGTCTCCCACTTATTCTTTCTCTAGAATAATCTACTATTTTCGTGTTTCAGTACGTGACTGTACAATACATTTAATAAATTTGATTACATGCTTGTGTTGTTTAATATCTAGTTCTATTCTTGTTTCACGTTTATTTGCTCTTGTTAGATTCTGTAAATGACCTTATTTTGTGTTCGAGAATTTTGTCTATGGATATTTCGAAGTTAGAAAGAGGTATTTAACGTATGAAAAACATTAATATTAATATTAACGTATGAAAGAGGTTAATGTTTTATAGGCACCGAATTTGGCAAATAGTCGTAATAAAAATTGTAATTTTGCATCATGGTTAAAAATATATAATCTCGAAGAGAGACTTCTTGAAAATATATAATGTTAATTTCAAACATGTCTGTGCCATCTTTCTGTGATGATCACATGTAACTCGAAAAGATGAAGGGGTGAAACCATTTGTAACAAGCAATTTTTTACCTCTTGATGAGATTTGACATTTTATCTTAAACATCAATTTTATCAAGAAGAGCAACTTAAATCTTTCTTACGTTGATTAATATTTTCATCTTTTTGATCCATCTTTCATCTTTATGATCCATCCCTCATATTCCGATGTGGATATATTTGATACAGCATAGTTCTTTGAGGTATGTATTGAACTTAAATTTTTGTCCCTTCATTCCAATCTCGAAATATGCTTTGTCGATATTGCAATTATTGCTTTCGAGTTCGACGTAAAATTTTGCTCCAACACCTCTGACTGCTGAAGGAAGAAAACCAACTCGACTGGAACTCAAATTTAGTTACGGATGAAAACGTCTTGTCAAAAATTTCTTTTTCATAGGGTTTTAAATCCTGGTATGTTTTGTCCCTTATGATGGAATTATACATGTACAACAAAACAAGGGTCCACGTGTCCTAACAAGCATGATAAAAGAACAGGAAACACAATTTATGTGTAATTAAAAAACAATTGCCAAGTGTCCACAGGAATGTACGTGAAACAAGAATCCAACTTTATAAATTAGCCTATTATTTGAATGGAGAATCTATTAGTGTTTTGAATCAATGGCTTCACAAAAAGTGTGGATGGGACCCTTTTTTGTCCTTCTCTAACAACGTTTGAAAATGATACGTCCTCATGATATATATATAT
>CAIGRK010064740.1:0-13126 GCA_903798315.1 Fraxinus greggii
GAGGTGGGGGTGGGTGAGGGTTGAAGGGAAGAAGATTTTTTATTTAATTATTTAATGTGATAAATGAAAAGTTAATATTTTATTTTATTTTAAAATATTAAAAATATGGTCAAAGTTAAATTTTTGATCTGATAAAATTATGGATGGAAACTACCTAAAAGAGCTTCACCTGTAATATTTGAAAAGATTAGGGTGATAGATGCAACAAATCAAAATTTTTTGAAAAGTCTGTTAATGTTTCAAAGATTTTGGGCTTTTGTTGCAATTCTCCATTTTTATTAAATTCAATATAGTCAAAGTTAGCTTGATAGTTGGTGGTGAGCTGGTGCCTAGCTGGCATCCATATTCGACACATGTTACATTTAAGGTCCACTATGATGGATGTGTCAAGAGTAGTGTTGGGTATTTTGACCTCTCACAACTAGTATACAGCAATCATACGCCATGAAGGTACTGTCCTTGGTACTATCCTTACCCATCTCGTTTGCCATTGGCCATTATAACAAGAACTATGTTAAAAGCTCTCTTTCCAGTCGGGAAAAATACTGAAGAAACTGCTTCTTTAACATTCCCCAAGTTCTCTCCTTCTCCTTCACACACACATTATAGTTGGAAGTGAATAAGGAATTTCAAGGGGGGTAAATACTTTCTTTCATTTGACTTCAAATGTATAGTGGAGTTGTAATGAAGAATCTCCCAGGTTTAACAACACCGTTAAGAGTTGTATATGCAGAGGACATTCCATGGAATGATTCAGAATAAGTGCAAACACTTTTGGTGGTGTGTCTGCTATATATAATAGGGTTTCTGGCATACTCACGCACGACATATCCCCTTTGGACTTGCATATAGCATTCTGTCCATTCTCTTTGGGGTAGTTTTGTTATGTTCAACTTGTTCTCTGTTGGAATTCGTTGGTACGTTAGTAATTAAACTCTAAAAATGAAAGAATGAAGTAAGAAGAAATAAATAAATAAAGCGAAGATTGAAATCCGAGGCAAGTGAAAAATACTGTCTTCTTAAGAAAATATTGCCCCTTAGGATGCTAACAGACTACAGCATTCGTCTCCCAAGCTATAACGGATACAATTTGTGGCAGATGTGCTTCAAACCACAAAAAACAACGAACTTAGGAATGAAAATTTTCCTCTACAAGAAAATGGTTTTGTAATTACTTTGGTGAGTATTTTGCAAGAGTTTTGATGTAATGATCAATGCAAGATGATATGGAATGCATAATGAACGTCCAAATGGTCCTATATATAGAAGATGAAAGATTATGAGGGAAGTGTCACGCCTCAAACTCAGCAACCTTTACGAAAGGAAACATCATTTGCTGTCGTCGTACTCCCACTCGAGTGGCAGCGATACATTTTCATCAGAGCTTCTCTTGATCGTCGTCGTTAGACTGTCGCTCGAGCGATATGCGAGTTATGGAGTTAGCCATTTTTCAGCCTGTATTTCCTCTCTCCTATTCAACTTTGGACCGAAATTTCTCATCCATTCAGAATTGATTTTAAGATTCTAAATGTACTACGACGAGTAGAACAAGTTAGTCTACTTATATTCATAATTTGACTATCAGATCAAGTCTGATTATTTGAGCAAAGTTGTCAAGAAGTCACTTTTCCATAACTGAATTTTATTTTCATTCTCTAAACTAAATTTCAACAAAATTAACTCGCCTCTCCCTGGGGATGTCAAACGAGCTCATTGGCTCGTTAAAATACGAACCACGAGCCGCTTGGGCTCGTCAAATGACAAGCCCGAGCCGAGCTCACCCACGAGAAAACGAGCCATGAGCCGGCTAGGCCCGAACTCGTGGGTTCTTGACCCATTGCAATCACTACCTTTCCCACCAAAATATACATGTTAGTTAATGCTACCAGATGTGGGAAGTAACAATCAAAGAGATATTGCCTATAACCAAATTAGGACAGCAAATTTGGACTCAATTTGAGTGGAGAAGGCATAAAAACAGTGAAAGGATGTATGATGTTAGTAGAATATTTGGAGTTTATATGAAATGCATAGTATAGTAGAATAAAAAAATCTTGTGACGTATTTTTTTCTCAATAAATTCTACAGGGTTTAAGAA
Source organism: Fraxinus greggii (assembly GCA_903798315.1). Taxonomy (NCBI): domain Eukaryota; kingdom Viridiplantae; phylum Streptophyta; class Magnoliopsida; order Lamiales; family Oleaceae; genus Fraxinus; species Fraxinus greggii. The sequence continues at coordinate 2,099 of CAIGRK010064740.1, forward strand.
ATTTTTAAGTACCTCGTCTTATATTAACTTGTTATATTTCTATGCGCAACTATTATACACGTTGGTTCAGGATAAAAAGGTTCACTAATATTGTTCATCAAAATCGATTTGAGAACTACAGAAGGAAAGAAAAAAAGAAAAGTGCGAACTTTAAAACTGATTTAAAAACAATGCATCAACTAAAACTGGCTTCTCAAACATTAAAATTTCTACATTCCGAAGTTTTCAGAATAAAATTTTGACATCAGTCACAAGAATACGATAGAAAATACATCAAGAACAAATACATGTTCTGCCTCAAGATCAGCAAGACTCAATTCGACTGCTGCTCGGCTTCAGGAAGAATTGAAGCAGCCAAGACTCTTCTACTCTTTATTGAGACTGAGTTCATTCCCTTAAAAACTGTTACTTCAACGCATTTGCATTAGCAGCTCAAATAACTTCTCCCAGCAACTCACCCAAACCTTGGGAGGGAAATTATGCAGTTCCAGTTGCTTCCCACATCTAAAGCTCGTGTGAAGTCTTAGAAATGCATATCTTGGTTGGAAATGGTTAGCAGAAGATTGACACCTAACCTGGAAAGCTTTTCAGAATTGAACTTTGGATTCTTTGACAACATAAAATTAGCTACTGAGAAAACATATAACTAGAAGAAAGCTGAGCAGAAGTATCCAGCACATAGAAGCTAAGAAAAGGGTATTATAATTGAACAATTTTTGGTCCAAATTAAGGCATTATAGTATCGTTCTGCACGACCCTAGGAACTTTGAATTTGGGATTTTGCTCCAGGAAAGCAGGTGGCTTCTGATACACAATTGATGCTGCCCTAATCAAAACTCCGGCAGTTAAACCCCATATCAGGTACTTTTTCTCATTCATTTCATAGTCAAAAAAATGGATCAAATACTTGTCGCCCATCCACTCTCTTTCTTCTGATCTTCGATTTTCATCCTGGATAAAGACGTTTAGCATTTATCTTGAGAATATTGCAGATGTAAGTAAAATAACTCAAAAAAAGGAAAACTAATTTTTAAATGCAAGGATATTACCTTGAGAAACATTTCCAAGGGAGCATCAAATACATCTTCAACCTCAGCAGCATTCGGACAGGGATTGAAGTCTTTGTTGGACAGTATGCCAATAACAGGAATTACTCTAAGGAGATGCTGCAAAAATTATTTTGATTTAATTGTCAGTCCATATAAACCTCAAGAGATAAAGCATATTGACATCCAACACCATGTTCTCAAATGTAATCATTGTCATGCATGTTCATTTACTAATTCAGCTGTTCGTCTCTGCCTCTTTTTTTGGGTGGGGGTGGGAGGTTAGCAATTCGTTGTGACAGCCATCGTGTTATCGAAGAAATGTATGCCTATTTCTCACTCATATTCACCAATTCATTTATCCAATAATAATTACTTATCTCAAGAGAGAACAAACCAAAAAGGAAGGAAAAGGGTTTTGTCCTTGTATTTTAGTGTTAACTGCATTGCATCTCTTGCTTCGTTATATATAAAACAATATTTCGGGTTTGGCAAAATCATCAAAAATCGTGGATAGATTCTTGAAGAGGCCAATGCACGGGACTCGGGAGCCTCGGTTCTAAGAAACATCTTGATTTTATCAATAGGCAGAAACAGTGCTGATTTTCTCACCAAATTTCTAACCTAGAAGAAACTTTTATTTAAGCATCTTCAAAGAAATTTTGTTCCCAAACAACATCATTACTCAGACTTTAAGTTTTCTCAACGGGTAAAAGATCAAGATTATATGCAAAAGAAGATTTATATTGACATCGAACTTTTAACCAATTTTGTGAAGTGTCCGGAAAGAATCCGCAATCGATCTGTATGCTTTGGAAAGCTCTCTGTCTAGTTTCCAACGCATCAAACCTTGCATTTTTTGGAGTCTAAAAACAGAACAATTTCCTAGCACACAGAGTTTCTCATTTCATTCAACTTATATACAAAATAATTCTATACAATCTATTTAACAGATTTTGCGAAGTGGCTTAAGAGCCTAAATTCCATTCCTAAAGATCAGCGTGTACACTTCCTTCCACTGTGAATTCTGTCAGTAGTTGGTTTGTAGTTATGCTTTCATATTGATTGAATTATTCTAACACCCTCTCTCAAGATGGAGTGTGTCTTTACCACTCCAAGCTTGTCTCTAAGGAACAAAAACCTCGAGTGAGTAAGAGGTCTTGTCAACAAGTCAGTTGTTTGATCTAATGAAGGTATATAGCTCACTTCCAATTCTCCTTTCAAGACTTTGTCACGTACGAAATGAAAGTCAAGCTCTATATGTTTGGTGCGTGCACGGTAAACTAGGTTCGAAGCAAGTGCACTTGCACTCAAATTATCACACTATATTCTTGGAACTGTCCTCTGTGGTATTTCAATTCATTCATTAATGATTGAATCCACGAAATTTCAGATGCACCATGAGCTACCCGATATTCAGCCTCAGTACTTGACCTTGCCACAACCTGCTATTTCTTAGAGCACCAAGACACTAAGCTATCCCCAAGATATACACAATAACCTGCAGTGGACATTCCATCATCTGGACGCGATGCCCAATCTGAATATGCAAACAAGTTTATATCAAGGCTGTCACTTTTGCGAATAGCAAGGCCAAGGTTTAGTGTTCCCTTCAAGTACCTGAACACTCTCTTTAGTGCCTTCCAATGTGCATTTGTAAGCATTTGGAGAAATTGGCTCATCCTATTTACAGAGTAAGTAACATCAGGTCTCGTATAAGACAAGTAGTTGAGACCACCAATTGTGCTTCTATACAGAGTTGGATCTTTCATAATCTGTCCATCAGTCTTGGAGATCAACTTGCCCACTGCCATAGGTGTCAAGCTTGGTTTAAGATTCTCATAACCAAATTTCTTTAGGCTAATAGTGTATTTTATTTTAGTTAAATACAGTCCTGCTGTGTTTCTATGCACTTTCATACCCAAAAATTGTCTAAGGTTCCCCAAATCCTTAAGAGCAAAACAAGTGTTCAAATTGTCAATGACCTCTTGTAGTTTTTGATTATTGCTTCCTGTTATTATTATGTCATCCACATAGACCAGAGCAAACAATACATCTCCACCATTAGCCAAGATGAATAGTGAATTATCTGCCTCGGACTAATTAAATTTCCATTTTAACAAAGTGTTTTCCAACTTTTCATTACAGGCTCTTGGAGCCTGCTTTAGTCCATATAAGGCTCTTTCTAGCTTGCATACAAAAGTAGGATTTTTCTTATCTACAAAACCTTGTGGCTGATGCATATATACTGTCTCATTCAGCTTCCCATTCAAGAAAGCATTATTCACATCATGTCTGATATGCCAATCTCTTGAAACAAGAAGTGTTAGAATGATTTTTTAAGGTTGATGCCTTGATAACAAGACCAAATGTTTCACCATAATCTATTACAGGTGTTTGAAGAAAACCTTTGGCTACCAACCTTACTTTGTGTCTCTGCACCCTGCCTTCAGAGTCCTACTTCAACCTGAACACCCATTTATTTCCTATTATCCTCATTCCAGGTTCAGTACGTACTAATGTCCATGTTTTGTTTTTCATTAAGGCATTGTACTCATCTTGCATGACATTCTTCCAACTACCACTTTGTGATGCATAATCAACAATTAATGGTTCAGCTTCTTCAAATTTGTCCTGTGCCTGACTTGTGTAGACTTTTGGTCTAAAAATTCCATCATTGCTTCTAGTAACCATATGATGTCCCGCAATCTGTGTTGCATCTTGATCCTGAATGTTTAACTCATTCCCCATATCTTTAACTCCAAATTCACCTTGATTGATGCCAACAATTTCCTGATCAATTGATTCATCTAGGTGCACTTCAGCATCATTACCTCCTTCACCTATCTCACATTCCACTTCAGGATCTAGTTCTGCATCAGGGAAGTCTGCTTCGTTGGTGCACTAGGATGAGTTATAACAACTGCATTCTGAGGTATTGTTATGTGGCTAGACTAAATGTTAAATGGGAGAATACTCATAGGAGTTTCAATGGTTTGTGGTTGAGACAACTTGTTCAGGAAACCAAATTTGAAAGGAAAGTCCAGTTCATTAAATATCACGTCTGGAAATATAAATTCTACCACTTGAGCTTTGGCACTTATATCCCTTGTGTGAATCACCATAGCCAAGGAACACACACCTCTGTGAATGAAAACTGAGTTTATGTTTTTGATAGGGTCTAAGACAAGGGTAATAGGCACAACCAACAGTTTTAAGCACCTTGTAGTCGAAATCTCTACCAAACAAAACTTTAAAAGGTGATTGGTGTTTGAGTACGGGTGTAGGTAATTTGTTGATTAGATATGTTGCTGATTGAAATGATTCCCACCAATAATGTAGAGACATTTGTGCTTGATCCAAAAGAGTTAGTCCAGTCTCAGTAATGTGTCTATGTTTCCTCTCTGCCCCGCCGTTTTGCACAGAAGTACCTAAGTTCAATCCCAGATTCTAAGGCAATTTTATTGAAATTTTTGAATTCTCCTCCCCAAATTAGATTGTAATGTTTTAATCTTCTTTTGAAACTTGTTTTCCACCAAATTTTTGAATTGAGTAAAGATGATTAGTGCTTCAGATTCATGTTTCATAGGATAGATCCAAGTAAACCTGCTATGATCATCTACAAAGTTAATGTAGTACCTAAACCCTGAGGTAGAATTCACTGGTGCAGGTCCCAAACATTTGTGTGAACTAAATCTAATGGACTTGATGCATGAGAATAGAATGTATTAAAGGGTAGTGCATGAGATTTTCTATATTGACAAGATTCACAGAAAACTGGAATTTCATTAAGTTTGTGAACTTATTACAGGATTTTAGAACTTGACTCAAAACATGATTTGAAGGATGGCATAGCCTTCTATGCCACACATCAAGCTCAGACTCTAGCACCTTGACTCCTTTGGTTGACTCATCACAACTGGAATTCACAGTGAAGCAGTTGGTTATTTTGATAGTCTGACTCTTTTTGTTGTAAGTTTGGGTTTAGAACTTGGCAACCTCAGATGATATAATTTATCCTTAAGCATTCCCTGCAGCAGAGTCTTCTTGGTTTGCAGATCCTTAACAACACAACAATCAGAATAAAGTTCCATGAACACATTATTATCATTTGTAAGTTGGGAAACACTGATTAAATTCTTCTTAATAGTAGGTACATGCAGCAATTTATTTAGTGCAAGAGAATTTTCATTAAGTGAAGGAATATTTGCTCTCCCAATATGTGAAATGTGTAAAGGATTTCCATCACCAACTAGTAGTTTCTCCTTACCTTCATATTTCTTAATGATATTCAAGTTACCTTTGTCAGCTGTAGCTGTAACATGATTACTAGCACCAAAGTCTACAAACCAAGCTTGATCTTCAAGTATTTTTGGTGAAGCCACATATGCAGTAGGAATCGAACTATTGTCCTGATCATTTGGGTTGCTAGGTCTGTTGCCCATGTATCTCTATCATCATATCTGTTAAAACACCAGTTTACTATGTGATTGTTCAGCCCACAAATCTGGCAAGGTCCCCTAGTTTCATTTAGCCTTTTTACTCTACCTCTTCCTCTGGTTGTGCCTCTGAAATTCATGATCCTACCACTATTAGCTCCTCTATAGATTCTGCCACTTCCTGAACATGTTCTTTGGGTGTACACTTGACTGGCCAACATTAAGCTATGCAAAGTTGTTCCTGACTTGATTCAAATATTAAAGTATACTTTCAAAGGTCATTAACACAAAAGATAGTTCATACCATGATATATTTTCCCTTTAATTGATATGTACTACAATGGGTGTATACTTTTCATCTAGTTCTAACAGGACTTGAGTTAAAAGATCACTATGATCAACTGTCTTCCTAGCTATCTGCAGATTATCAGCTAATTGTTTGATTGTGGTGAGGTATTGGTCCATGGTCATGGAGCATTTCCTTGTCCTCTGCAGTTCTCCAATAAGGAATAACACTCTTGATTTATTCGATATACCATAGCTTTCCTCCACAACAGTCCACAATTTGTTTGAGCTGGTGCACCCGATGACCCTCATTGCTATTTTTGGAGTCATGGAAGAATAAGACAGCCCATTAACAGCTGATCAGTTGAGATTCACTTGTTATATTCAGGATTCTGAACCATCTCTACTACTTCTCCTCCACTGGTGGTAGTCTGTGTAGCTAGGAACTCTGATGGACAATTCTTAGTCCCAAGTAGATAACCTTCCAGATTATGCCTCTAATTATAAGAATAATCATGTTTTTCCATAGCAAGTAGTTATTCTTGACAAGCTTCACCTGTGGAGTTTGGGTAAAATTTATCCTAAACGATGAGACTTGATTCACACCAGCTTGGGTGGATGGTGTGGAGCTTGGAGCAGACTGATTGCTTGTATCGACGTTAACCATTGAGCTCTAATACCAAGTCTAAAAACAGAACAATTTCTCAGCACACAGGGTTTCTCATTTCATAAACTTGTATACACAATAATTCTATACAAGCAATACATACAAGAAGGGTGGCTTAACAGCCTAAAATTCCATTCATAAAGATCAGTGTGTACACTTCCTTCCACTGTAAATTCTGTTAGTAGTTGGTTTATATTTATGTTGTCATGTTGATTGAATTATTCTAACATTTGGCAACTTGTAAAGAAAGTATGACAGCTTGAAGAGGGGGCTCAGAATAGGCGGGAGCTACTGATTTTGCAAACTTTACTCCATTCATAGTCAGCTTATGTTTTCAAGTATTTAAGTATTATAATTTTTAGTTTTTAGTCAAGGCATTCAATTTATTCATTTACCCATGCTTGGGGGGTTGTTCCAAGATTTCCTAATTATTGCTAATGGAAAAGGTGAACTGGAGTTTAAAGAATACTAGAATAGCTTCTTCTTAAAACTCTCATCCTTCGGTGGATTCCGATAGGTGGCGAGTTTACTTGTTCTATATCTCTTATGAGTGTCCTCGGGTGGTGATTTTTCTGTATTCCTTGGGTGTTCTTGCTAGAGTGGCGAGCATTATTATTCTCAAATTCGGGTTTTTTCTTTCGGTAGTGTTAATCTATATCATTGGTCTCAACTTGAGGTTGTGGATTATTTCCTTTATTAGGTTTCTTAACAAAAAAATCCGGTAACAAATATACCTTAGACAAAAACGGTTCAAGGCAAGTGACAACATCTACAAGTGAAGGATCCAGCCCGATTTCTTCCTTTGCTTCCCTTGTTGCTGTCTCAGCATCATTGGCGTCTGTCTCCTCTGCCTTACCTCCAGGCAATGAAACTTCGCCTGCACTAACAATACTTTTTAGTTGATACGGACAGAAGCCCTGAATGAATGTAACAATTTATCATGGATAAAGCAAAACCAATTCAAGTCCAGATGGTAAACAGATATGACAGATAAAACTCTATCCGCATTCTTGAACTGATAACCATCTTTCCACTAACATAGCCTCCTACATCCCTGTATACCATCCCAATCCCGTCATATTTCGAAATTTACATCATTCATGATCTGGCAGCACTGGCTCAAATGCCAATACAATCATGGTGTAGATTCTAGTGTCTGTATTTTCTCTTTATTTGTGTAAAATGTGGTAATGATACTCGGTCGCAAGGAAAAAGGGACACCAACTTTTTACTAAATTGATCAGAACCCGTGTAGTTAATTTGATAAACTCACTATTAATAGTCAAGATAACCAAAACCCACAAACAAATTCTTCAAATTATCCAATATACACAAACAATATAATTCTCACAACCAACCAAAATACAAAAATTATAAAATAATAGTCACCTAAAATCAGACATATTACTAAAAAATATTTTGAAAACAAAATCAATATCAAATAAATCTAACCAGAATGAGTGGAAAGTTTTGACGATCTCTTAGTGAGAATGACTCTCAACTCTCCAGAATCCCCTTCAAATAGACAGATGAGAACTGCAGCTCTCTTAGGTCTGAACCTCTCAGGAGGCTGTTGAGCAACTGGGGTTACAGATTCAGCGAAACCCAATTGTGAAACCAATTTTCCTGCACTCTCCTCCACTTTTTGTTCCTCATCGTCATCGTCATCATCAAATGGTGTTGGAGGTGACTTGTATTGGCGCAGCTGTTGGGCTAAAGCCATGAGCTTTTGTGAAGCCCCAAAATTGTTGGGCACAGAATAATCCATGAAGGTGAATCCTTAGAGAAAATTGACGATTGGAGATGATCATGTGGTTGATAAAAAGGCTAGAGAGGATGTTAAAGTTCTTCGAATTAGTGGGAGCATAGGTACTGAATTATGTTAAATCTGCCTATAATTATTGGATAATTGTTGGAATCTAGGGGCGCGGCCATTCAATTCTCGAACACTCGTGTATCGGTGTAGCCGTAAGGAAACAGAGAAACGGAAGAAAACAAATGAGTTATTTAATATTTAAAATATAATAATCTTATTACTCGTAAATTTTTATTTTATTTTTCTGATGGATTTGTTCTTCAATTTGAGTGTGATGAAATAATTTTATTTTCCCCTTTGATTCATAAATAATTAAATAATTGTTATAAAAAAAATTAACAATAATAATCTAACTAATTTTGTTTTAACATAAAGTCACACACTTGACACTAGTGTTCTAGAAAGTGCGAAGCGTGATTAGACGTGTAAACCAACCTTCAAGCCTCACAAACTTAGGTGAAACTTATATATTTTATTATTTTACGCTAACAAGCGTAAAGCATTATCTATTTTTATTATTTTATTAAATACTTAATATTTCAAAAATTAATTAATAATTAAAATAATACATACAAAATATCTAAATTATAAAATATTATTTTTACTTAATAATTTCTACAATTATACAATTTTCAAATTTTTGAAATACAAAAATTAATTTATGTTTCATAATTTCAACTTTCAACTAGACAAGTCATACTTAACAAATATATAGTAACTTCATACATACTTTCAAAATTTTCAACAATACAATTAATTTCAAAACCATTATTGCATAATATAAATGACATCGTACTTTAAATTTTATATAACTCTTTATCGAATAAAATTTTTTTTGATTTTTGAGNAAATATCTAAATTATAAAATATTATTTTTACTTAATAATTTCTACAATTATACAATTTTCAAATTTTTGAAATACAAAAATTAATTTATGTTTCATAATTTCAACTTTCAACTAGACAAGTCATACTTAACAAATATATAGTAACTTCATACATACTTTCAAAATTTTCAACAATACAATTAATTTCAAAACCATTATTGCATAATATAAATGACATCGTACTTTAAATTTTATATAACTCTTTATCGAATAAAATTTTTTTTGATTTTTGAGTAGAAAAAATTATTTAAAAACTTGAGATTAAAATCAAATAAAAGTCGTTAAAAAAATAAAAAAAAAAGTTAATAAATTAAAGTCAAATAAAAAGTTTTTAAAAAAATTAAAAAAATAAAAAGTTAATACTAAAGTCAAATAAAAGGTTTTTTGGAAAACGGAAAAATCAAAAAAATTAATAAAGCGCTTAAGTGTGCATTAAGTGGTCAACTTAAAAGTTAATCGTTTAATTCGTCCTTACTGTCAAGACAAAACGCTTTGTCCACACCTCGCCTAGGCGTACTTTTTAGAATACTGCTCGACACTATCACAAAGCTCGAAATTTAGGTAGGGAGGGGACCAGGGAACAAAATGTGTGTGTGTGAGAGAGAGATTCACTCTATTATAAAATTAGATGTCAATCGGGAGATAAAAGGGACAATGGGGCAGACGGAAGCGAAATAGTCATTACCTTTCCGATTCCATCGAGTTTTGAGAGTAGGACAAAGATTAAAAATCATCATTTTATTCAAGGAATTCAAGACGAATACAGTATTTCCATCGCCTGTTTATTGTAGCTGGACAATATGGAGTGAGTGTGAGTGCAAAATTTCGCTTGGTTTCTGCCATCAACTAATAATTGGATAATGCTATATAGTTTTTCTGGGTTGTAATCTCAGTTTATGTGGTGTTAGGTGATATGCTAAATAAAATGTAAAATTAAATTATTCATTTAATTTCACTTATCATTTAATGTCATATTAATGTCACATAAATTGATGTTATAATCTCAGTGAAACTCAATAGTAGTGTTCTAAAAACAAAAAAGCGAGTTTAGACATGAATGCAAAGTTTCAAGCTTTACGAGTTTAAATGAGCCCAAGTAAGATTTGGGCATAAAAAATATTCTCATTTTTAATATTATTTTAAATCATTTATTAATTAAAATAATACATATCAAATATATAAAATTATAAAATACTATATTTACTTAATAATTCCTAGCATTAGTCAGTTATAAATTTTCAAGTTTTTGAAATATAAAAATAAGAATATTTTTCATAATTTCAATTTTCAATAAAATAAGTCATACTTAGTAAATTTATAAGAACTACATACATGCTTTTAGGGTTTGCAAAAAAAAATAAAATAAAATAAAATAACGAGTTTCAAAATCATAATTATATAATGTAGATAGCAACATGGCTTAAATCTTATTTAACTTTTTAAATAAAGTCATTTTTTAACTTTTATGCAGATAAAATCTTTTAAAAATTTAAAATTAAAATCAAATGAAAAGTTTTTTAAAACTTTTTTTTTAAAAAAGTAAAAGTTGTATAAAAAAATTTTAATAAAAAAAATAATAAAGCGTGTTTAGACACGTCTAAGCGACTTTTTAGAACACTGCTAAATAACATTACCCAATTAGGCAGAAACCAGTTACAGTGATGGGTCACTTATTTTCTGATTATAAAGCTCAATCAGGCCTTAAGAGTTATCATACAAAGTGAGCTCCAGCCAGATGCACTGCCACGTAAATTAAATTAAAGAGTAATGCTATTTGTATATAATTATGTATAAAATGATGTACAAAGAAATAACATAGAAGAGAGGGAAAGATTGTAATAACTAAATTTCTTTTCTTCTATTCTTTTTTCCCTCTCTCTTCCATATT
>CAIGRK010064812.1:0-10299 GCA_903798315.1 Fraxinus greggii
AGTAGTAACCAAGGATAAAATTCGGTGGCCACTCATTTAATTAACTCTTTAACGTTTCAATCAAACCACCCAAAAAGAAACACATATACACTAAAAAAATTTATGTGTTATTACCACAAAAAAAAAATGAGAATTAGAAACAAAAATAGAAAAAATATACAAGGTAATCATTACAAAAGCCTTAAAAAAATTATATGAAAGCAGATATATATATATATATATATATATATATTTGCAAATACAAAATATACAACTAATCACACACTTTCACACACAAAAAATTAATAATAAAAAAAATCTACTAACCCAAATTAGGAAAAATATATATAATATAAACCAAACTCAAATCAAGAAAAAAATTTACTACATGAACAGCGGCGGACCCAGCACTCGACGAGGGGGGCGGCCGCCCGTTCTGGAATTGCCCGAGTGAATTTTGACAGAGGCGATCTGATTCTTATGGAGGAAAGTGGAACTGATGCCGCGGCGCCATGGATGAAGGAGGAAGAAGACTGTGTAAGTTGGGCCATTTTTGAATGTTTGGGCAATTTCCTTTTTTTTTTAATAGTGGGCTTTTCATGTTGGGCCGATTGTTTTTATTTTTAAAAAAATGGATATTATATAAAACAAATATATATTTAAAACAATTGAAAATAATTTCAACCCTATAAATCTAATTCTCCCCTCCTTTCCAAACCAGATTCTCGCTCCAAGCTCCAGCTGCAACCTACCTCCAGATGCCGGACGCGGCCTTCGGTATTCTCCCTCTAGCCGACTGTCATTGCCATGTCACGCTTGCTCCGGTCAGTCTCTTCTTCGGTTCTTTATAACTTTATTTATTTATTTATTTTGGATTTGTTGTTTAAATGTTTTTTAGGCATTTTATGATTTATTGATTTATGAGTTATGATTATGAATTATAAGTTATTTGAAAATTTGAGAATATGTGATGTTAAAAATTAAAAGTAGTGTGTACTGTGATTTTTGAAAAATGGAAAGTGTTAATTTAGGGAATTTATGATTTTTGATAAAACTGGGTTGGAATCGAAAATTTCAATTTGAATCGAAAGTTTAAAATTACATGGAGAAATAGATTTTTCAAAAAGTTGAGAATGAGGTAATCTTCTTAGTTACAGAATGATGTTGTATAATGTATTTTATATTATTATTTTGAATTGTACTGAATTATATCTTCATACAAATATATAATTTTTACGTTTTAGTGTATTTATATATAGATTAGAGAATTTTTTATATTATTTAATTTAGTATTAATAAACAACATCGCTAGTACGGTCGTTGACTGTCGAAGGTCAACGACCGCCTCGACAGGTCAACGACCGCCCTAGCTGAGCGGAAGTCCTGGGTCCGCCCCTGTACGTAAACAAAATGAAAAAAAAAATACCAAAAAAAATCTACTAACCCAAATTTAAAAATTATATAATATAAATCAAACCAAAATTTGTTTCTGCTTTCATAAAATTTATTTATTTACTTTTTTTTTTAAGTTTTTGTATTGATTAAAATGTGGTGTGTGTGTGTGTGTGTGTCTGTGTTTTAATTCTCATTTTCCCTTTTTTTTGTTGTACATCCTGTTTGAGCCACATTATTCTCCCAAAAATACATTTTAAATAGAGTTTTGATGGAAAATATGTTGTTAAAAAATAAAAAAAAAATTGAATTTGCATGTAATATTATTTTATTGAAAAATGCGAGACTATAAATAAGAGAGAAAAAATGCATTTTAGAAGAATGAGTATCAAAAATGGTGGTAATAATAATTATGTGTAAATTTTTTAAAGTGTGTTTGTTTTTTTGTTGTGATAATAATCGGGTGGTTTGATTGAAACGTTATAAGAAATTGGGTCATCAAGTTGAATCAAAATCAATTTGAGTAGCAATGCTAACATTAAATATGAAGTATAGTGAACATGATGAATAAAAATCAATTTGGATGACCATGATAACACTAAATATAAAGTATAATGACTATGTGTGGATTTAGCCATGAATAAAAAGCTCGAGTCGAAAACCCAAGTTGAGCCTTGATTTTAATTCTTTTTTACATGAGTCGCGACCTTCAACTCGACTCATTTACACCTCCAATCGAAGGTAAAATTATAGTCATTAGTCAACTCAAACAGAAATATATGGCCCGAATTATTCTAGATGGACAGGTCCGGGGCCTCCCAACTATAAGGGGTGCCAAGTGACGCGCTCGGTATGAATATGGCCCTATCTTCTCGCACAACTCACGTGGCCCGCGTCTCATTTCCTTGAAGGCGAGAAACTGGTCATTAACTGCGTCAGGGGAATCTTCCTAACTGTGATTTTCTGTACGAAATTCAACTGAAGTGTGAAAATCTTGAACGTTTACTAATAAATATTGACTCATGTTGACTCGGCCCCAGTTTCTCAGCGTCAATCCATTGAATAAATTTGCTTCGATCTAGCTCAAGTTCAACACACTTCTTCTCTCTCTTTTTTTCCTTGAATTTCTCTGCATTGAATATTTTTTTCTTTTAATCTTTTTTTTGCAACTTTCAAGAAAACTCCAACGCAGATCCCAAAATCTAAAAGGAAAAAATGAAGGTTTGCTATTTATTACTTATTCCTGATTCTTCCGTTGTTGTTTAATAAAGATGGTAGTACACTTTTTATGAATTTGCTTTGCTGTATTTCTGGATTCATTAGTTTCATACCGAAAAATATTCAAGCAGTCGAACTCAAATTTACTGAAAATAAAACTTATACGTCAGTTTACTATTAATTTAACATGATTTAAGCATGAACAGTTAAACAATGTGTTTAGTTCTATTTTCAAGCACTGCAATTGCATTGTTGAAGCTATGCTTACTTGTTAATGTTTTCTATTGTTTTTGTAACAGCGAATTGTATTGAAATTGGCGTTTGCTGATGAAAAGATCAAGCAAAAAGCTATGCAAAAAGTCTCTGGTCTCTCGGGTATTGTACAAGCAAAACTTAATTGCTCTGTAAAATTTAAAGTATCCCACGAATGCTATGGATTAGATCCTAATCTCCACTCACAAGACTAACAAAATAAACCAAAAACAAGAAAAGTATAATCAGATTTATAGCTGTTTACAATCAATGTGAGAGCTATGTTTACTCGTCATTCACACCTCCGAGTCTGTGTCTCGCACGGAACATCCCCTTTATATAGTAGAAACATTGGGCCGATCTGCGGTCGAGGGATTCTGTAACTATATAAACAGGTTTCGTGCAGTCTGACAAAGGAAACTCAGATCTTGGAACATGAAAAAGAAGTGTAAAACTAAGTGATTTTGATATTGGTTTTGCAGGGGTTCAATCCATAGCAATGGATCCAAAAGACATGAAACTGACAGTAATAGGCGACATAGATCCTGTTTCTGTAGTGGACAAGTTAAAAAAGCTTTGCCAAACTGAAATTGTTTCAGTCGGACCAGCGAAAGAACCTGAAAAGCCTAAGGAGGAACAGCCCAAGGTAGTGTCTGAATATTTGAAGGCCTACGAAGAATACTACAAGCAGCAGCAGCAGCATTATGACTATTATTATGCATCTTCTAAGCAGTATGTACTACCTGCTGAGCCCACTTATTATTTGGGAAGTGTGGAGGAGAATCCAAATGCTTGTGTTATTTGCTGAGATTCAGAATTTCGGTTTTAGTAAAGTGGATTGTACGGTGTGGACGGTTTTGGAAAAGAAGCTAAAATATTGTCTATGATATTGTGAGATCATATCCACTCATGTGTGCGAAACATACTCTATATGTTTCACAGTGGATATTGATGTTTGGTTCATCTGTTTTCCAGTAGTTTAGCTAGTGTAGGGCTTCAATGTCTGTGTAGTGATTGCTTTATTAATTTGCTATTGATTAGTCCCATTTAAGAAAGATTAATAAAGCTGCTTCTTTTTCTACAAGAACAATTTTACTACGGCAAGAAAAGTTTGGCGCAGATTGAGGATAAATATAGAGAAAGATGACTCAGGTGGTTAGACACGTTTTGCATAGATCTAAAGAGGTCACCGTTATCAGTAAAAGAAAGAAGAGGGAGGGATAAACCAAAACTAACTCGTTGAGTTGTCTTTGTTAAAAATCTAGTTGCTCTAAATATTCTGGTAGATCTAGAAATAAACAGAACGAAGTGAAAAAAAAAAAAAGATTCATGTAGTAAACCCCAAACTAACTTCGAACAAGAACAAATTTGCACAATTAAAATGACAAATCATGATGAAAGGGAGATATGTACTAGTTCTGTATCTATATGCCCAAGACGTTTCAGATTTCTGCAAGAACTCTTGGAGCAAGAAACAGAATCATGATTTTAATAGTGAAACTGTCTGAAAATCAACCACATGGGACCTTTTGCTGATCCAATTGCTTACAATTATGAAATGCAAGTTTTGATTTTTTAAGTTCAAAATGGAATCTTTTCATGCTTAGGTTCTTCCTCGGACTTGGTTATGAACCACCCGACTTTCTCAGCTTCTCATATGGCTTCCTTGAGACCTGTGTGAGATTCATATCATAATTCGTTAGTCGAAAAGCAATAAGCTTTACTAAGAAACCTTCATGACGATAATTTTGTTCATATATGAAACTTGCAAAGAAAGATTTACGTAGCCAACTATGAATTTATTAGGAATAAGGCTCCTCTGTTAAATATTTTAAAAAAAAAAAATCATTTTTCGTTAGCACCATTTCCAACCACACATTTTACGAAGGCCATAACTTTTCTCCACTTTTTAACTATACATTCTCCAAAATATTCATTTTTTCCTTGGAAAAATCAGTGCCAAACAAGCTTTTAGTTTATTGTTTTATGAAGCTTATGATTATACTATCTGTTTTTTACTCCTTATTGAGAACTGGATGTGTATCTGTCAAACCACAACCTCAAATGAGTTTACTTTAAACAGAAGGAAGTTATTTAAATTTTAGCCTTTATCCAATCTGGGAAAACGATGGCGTACCCAGTCTATGTAGCGATGATTCTCTAATAGAACTGAAGAACGCGATTTACTATTATATTGCATAGATTTTGTCATGCATTTCTTGTTGAAATTCCTATTAGGATAGTCTTTCAAAAATGAGTCTGTGTTGGTGTTGAAAGTGCATACATACCTGATAAGTAGAGGGAGAATTGCAAAATGGGCGTTTAAATCCAACTGGAGAAGTTGCAGCAGGGTTTCCTGGGGATGCAGAAAGAGTTGGCCTAGTAATCGGTGAATGAGTGTATGGCGAAATGGGAGAACGCAGTATTGGCGTATGGTGATATGAAATAGGCGTCTGATGAGTCGACGAAAATGGAGATGTAACTGGAGTCTGCCTGTTGGGCTGAGAAGCTGATGCTATTCCAGTAGATTTTGAAGTGTGTTCAATCGAAGGAATCAAATTAATCTTGATTCTAGAGAGAGAGAAAGAAGTATCAGATACAAAAACATTGATTATAGGTACAATGATGGTATGTATTGGTATGCATAGGTACGATAAAAACTTCACACTGCTGATGTGGTAGAGATAACTGTAAGTATGATTCTCTAAATGCACGACTGTTACAGAGAATCATAAGTAAGGTTCTCCATCCACGTTAGCCGTTGAAAGTTTTCATCATGTCCACAGATCTATTGGTATGCAATACTCGACTAGATTGGACAATACAAAAGAAGATTTTAACTTTTTCCCCCTTCATACTGTTCTATCTGTCTAATGCATCCCACCAAACATGCCATGAAGGGAGAGAGAAGCAAAAATGCCATACTTGTTATGAACATCAACATATTCATCAGTTTCATCAAATATTGGTTCCTGTAAGAGCAGAACACATGAAATAGATTTAGCAAGACTTCATTAATCAGAACAAGAACGGTCTTAAAAAGTGAAAAAAAGCA
Source organism: Fraxinus greggii (assembly GCA_903798315.1). Lineage (NCBI taxonomy): Eukaryota > Viridiplantae > Streptophyta > Magnoliopsida > Lamiales > Oleaceae > Fraxinus > Fraxinus greggii. The sequence continues at coordinate 5,897 of CAIGRK010064812.1, forward strand.
TCAATAACGTGTAATCGCTGACACGGCTACTTTTGTTACATTACTAGTAGACAAAGAGATACATGTCGACCTAAAAACATATACTTCTACTTTTTTTTTTCTTCTATAGCACTTTTGCCTCTTTCCAAGGCATACCATCCCTGATTGGATGGGCCTTATTTGAAGTTTTTTTTTTATAAGAAACTGGGAAGAGCTATTCTGAAAATCGAGCTATCCACATTCTTGCAGGGATGAAAAGGAAGTAGAAGTCACTAAGGGATGAAAACACTAACTAAAACTGTCTAATCCACCTTATCAAACATGCAGCTAAGTGAATTTCCTAAGAAAAATTCCAGGATTTATAATTTTAGTCATGAAATTGACCTGTAATAGTTGTTCTAGGACATCTTCCATTGTAATGATACCAATAACTTCTTCATCTATATTAGTAAAAGATTCCAAACCATCATCATTGATCTTCATGCCCGATCCCGGACTTGGATTCACATTGCTAGGGGAAACAACCGGCGGTAAAGTCTGCCTGAACATATTCACTTGTTTATTGTGACCACAAAAACAATTAATTCCTGCAGGCAATGAGGTACAAATTCAAGATTTCTTTCGATGATTAGTATTTACTTAAAAAAAAAAAAACATACATGTGATTCGGACCCTTATTGTTTGATAGAGCATACTGGATAGCACCGGATTGATTCAATAGAAAATTGCACTACTGGTCTCAAACCTATTTTCCTAGTAGCAAGTTGGTCATCACCCTAAATCGTAAGATGGTTCGACTTAAGTGGGTGCTGGGAAATTTCAAATCTTGCTTCCATGGAAGCCACATGATGATTTAACAAAAACTTGGTCAATTTCTATTGTTAGGAATTGTGCAACTATAATAAAAGGTTGAAGACTAACTTTCTCATTTTTAAAGGTTGGGTATCAACTGCTACATGGACAATAAATAAATGATAACATATGGTGCAATTTTTCTTAATATTAAATAAGAAAATAATAGTTGAAATCTTGTCTGTAGTGTCCAGTCATGTGTACCAAACAAGACCTTAGGTGATGACAACTAACCCTTTCAGTACCTTGTCTTTGTGTTAAATTTGGACTAGATTTTATCATCAGTACATCAGATTGTGCAATTATTTCTGTAGGATCCTTAGGATGATTACTCTTAACAACCACAGCCATATGGCTTTGTCCTTTCTGAAACTGATTCAATATATCGTACAATGGCAAACAATCAGGGAACCTGTTAATTATAAGAGAAACCGAATCAGATTAACAATAGTCTAAATCAAATTATTTATTCATAGGAAACTGAGAAATGAAGTGAAAAATGCACCACGAAACCTGATACCTAGGTATTCTCCTGATAGTAAGATCCCTGATAGGGGTTTCATCTTCCGGATGGCATTTTATTAAATTCTTGACCTAAGTCCATTATTCGAAAACAAGACATATGAGGACAGTTTTAGTATGGTGAACAATACTAAGTAAAATCAGCGATATACTTACCAGAACGAGGCCAACGATATTACTCGGACTTCCTGAGAACACCGGTACTCGACTATGCCCTTTGCTTATTATCAGACTCATTGTGTCACTGAGGACAAGAAGTATCAGCACATAGAAAAACAAAAACCTGGGGAGAAAAACTGGGGGCTTAAGTGGCTTACTTGTCGAGTTTGGCATTGAGATCAAGAGAGAATACTCCATTTAATGGTGTCATTGAGTCTTTAGCTGTTTTTTGTGTTAAATCCAAAGCTCCGGAAATAATTGTGGTTTCGTCGTAGGTTAACTCACCACCTTTTCCTGCCTGATAATGAAAATTGTTATCACATTTAGCCAAATTCTATGAAACAACATATGTTTGAAAGAAGTTTAGGTACTAGATTTTAAGTTTTTAACCTGGTTTGCATGCATATCTACAAATGTCTTTAGCTCTGCACGACGTAGTAAAACGGAATGACCCTTCCCGAGCAAAAAATCCAACAGCTTCCAGAACGTGAAGAAAAGTTCCGAATTTAGGCAACATATTCAGAAAATCCAAGAAGAGAGATTATATGTTATGTTGCATCATTCAGTGTGAGAATTTGCAGTATTTTCTTCTGTTAGACTGGACAGTATTAAGTGAAGAAAAAACGCGAAAATCTTGTTTGTTATAGTGTCTATTCCACTCAGTACAATATACTAAATTTGGATTTAGCTCGTTAAGAAGTTCTGTACCTTGCTAATGGGATAAGATAAAGGAAAGACAATTATGACTAGCAATCGAACCAATCCTGATAATCTTGCCCCAATACTTAGTCCATACCGAGAACAAACGGCCTGAGGAATAATCTGGTTAAAGAAAAGGCAATTAATTTTCACATAAAGCTATTAGTAAGAAGCACTTCCCATTAAGAAAACTAAACAACAGCTTACCTCTCCAAAAGCAAGTATGAGAGTAACTGATATTAGTATAGCACCCCATGCAGGGAGAAGAGCGTCGATGAAAATTGGTAGCGCCTAAGTTGACAAAATCAAAATAATAAGTCAAGGTTCCTAATTTTGTACCAACATGAAGCGTGAGATTGTTCAAGGAGGTCATGTTTTGTATGGACGACGCTATTCGGTATTAATGAAGAAAATTGTATTGTCCAGTGACGTCTAATGCGTACCAAACATGCATTGACATTAATACCTCCATTGCAAGGGCGTTACATATGAGTAGGGTACATAATAATAAGTGTTGATTCTTGACAATGGGAAGAATCTTCTCTGCAACGTTGAAAAGAAATCTAATCAAAAGTCCAAATATCATTGCATAAAATGTAATCGTAGCCTAAAAAATAACAAGCTACTTTAAGATTAAACAAACCAGCATTTTTCCGATCCTCAGGCTGACCGGCTTTTTTGAGGACCTCGAGATCAACGAGACTAAGGGACATGAGTCCCAGGGTTAGACCAGACATGAGGCCAGCAAATGCCACTAGTGCCACACATATGACAAGGTATACCCAAAACATTGTCTCACAACATGGGACATCATTGGCTGCCATTTTACTGAAATATGATCAAAACAAAACTTTGGCTCAGAAACACAAAAGTATTGTACGTGCTTTTCGAAAGATTAGACTCGGAAGTATCCGGAGAATATCTTATATCGGAAGGACAAGTTCTCAAACTTTGGGTCGGAAACACGGTCGTAGTTTACGTGCTTTTTGGAAAATATTAGGCTCGGAAATTTTGGAAGAATTTCTTAAGTCGGAAGAATTAGTAAGTTCTTTCTTTGCAGAAATGCTGGACTTAGTACAATAAGCTGTACCATAAAAGGAAATTGTCTTGGGTAGACTGTTTAGGTATGGACATGGTACAGAGGTTATATACTGTGGAGGTGAAAGAATATATGCTTATGGGCAAGAGGAAGAGGACAGATTATTATCAGTAAATATAAAAGCCAAGAGCAGGTTGTCATGAATAGTTGAATAAGGTTGGATTAATGGAGAGTGATGACAAGTGATATTCCTTAATTAAGTTATGAGCATATCTCATTTTTATCGAATTGGTAAAAACCCTATTTGAATTCTTGGAATAGAACAAAAGAAAGTTTGGTCGAAGAAAATTTGAGAAAAGTTCATTTGACAAAAAATTATCGAGAGCTAAACATGGATGGTCAGATTTTAGTTATATATTAAAGATGAAGAAATACATTCTCTAGCTACATTATTTTGTAGATGGAATCCACCCTCCAAATTACAAGGGTGTAGAATAAATAGCAATGGCACTTCTCTTATACTCAACAAATTTTGTTACTTCTTTCCTATTCTAGTTATATTTATTCAAGCCCACATGACTTCAAGTTCAAGAATTTAACCTTGAAATTCTTGGTTCCAATAATTATTCAACAAGAGAAAAAATATACCCCCAAAAGAAAATTCTATACGCACCCTCTCTTTCACATGTATTATGTACGGCTCCATTTGATATGATATTTGCTTTTACTTTTTACAGAAGAGTTTTATGAAAAAATTACCTTAATTAGTGTTTGGAAATTAATTTTTTTTTTAAAAAAAGTCAGATTACTACATCTAAACTAGAAGAAATATTTTTATAAAATTATTCAAACGAATTTAAAAGTAACTTTTGAATTTCAAAAACTCTTTCGTTTCTTCTTAAAAATCGTATCAAACAGGCGTAAAACATAAAACAATGGCTTCTAATTTTGTTCACTGCCGCCCAATATCAAATATTCCGTATTTGAGAAAAAAATAAATAAATCAAACTCAGAAGTGAAAAAATAAATATAAATATTTCTTAGATAAGCGCGTTAAAGACGCGTTTTGTTGCTAATGCTTGCTTACAAGACAGTATTTTATTCTAAACTCAGAAAACTCTGTGATTGGTGACATTATTTCCTTGAATATTTA